>QNGE01002391.1:56407-71457 GCA_008508345.1 Paragonimus westermani
GTTCAAAACAATGGGGATGAGCCGAGCTCCAAAAACGGGGTGCACGCACCACTCAAATAAAGTACAATGACCGACAACTGGCTATTCGCACAACCATCAAATTGACGTGACAAAACAAAATCGTCTAGGTCCAGGTCCAACTAACGTCCAGAAACGTGGGAGGTTGAATGCAGAGAAGTGAATATTCTGGGGAGTTGGGTTGGGTCGGATTTTCACATGATTGTAGTTCAAAAATTCGATACACTTGTGCCCACCAAAAATAACCACTACGAGATTATCAGCTAAACCTACGTACCGCTTGCTTTGTTTACAACGTTCTTTTAGCGTTCGGACATGCCAAGCCTAGAACAGCTCTCCACAGTCTATTGTGCGTGCGTCATTGGTAGTTTAATCCAGTCGTGGAAATGAGATATATATTCGTGATATCAAGCAGACCCTCCAAATAACTTGCTGATCAGAATTATCGCAGTTCTACTTTTCATTGTCAATACCAGTCATCTGTTTTTGGTGTATGCTGCAAAGTGATTCCTGTATGCTTGATAGATGGTGGGTGATTCTCTATTTCGTTTGTTAACCTCTGATCTTCTCTTTTACAATCTTCCCCTTGCCGACTCTTTCTAAACTGCCCAACACAGACTCTGGTGTACATAAAAATTTTCTTAGTTTCCTCTAACCTGTAAATTCTCCATGAATCCAACTTTAGACTCTGGGATTAGTAGGTCCGTGAGAACGTAAAAACACTCCATTCAGTCTGAGGTATACGACACAAACAATACTCATATGAATTAATAGCTACAAGCGTTTACTGTCGCTTAATAGGTACTGATAACAAGTTGACTGAAATCTTCAAAATCATTGTACCGAATTTTACATCACAACGTCCCAAGGATTCAATTATTGTAACTGCCGAAATGCGGAAAGTGTTAACGCCTCGATTGAACCCGCCAACAGGTTATTAAAAACAAAAGAAATATGTAACAAATGAATATATGGCAGATCTAGTTAACTTAGGATTAAAAGATATCAACCGAGAGAAGCGGAAGTGTGAAGCTTCAGCCTCGTTGTCGTTTTGAGTATTCGGGTAGAGTTGTGTTTTTCAGAACACTGAGTGTTCTGGTAACAAACTGCTCGTTAACAGTACGCTACCGCAATTTTCATGTAGCATAAGCTTTTAACAGATCAGAGGATGGTGAGGTCAAGCTTTTGTGTATGCAGACGACTTAAAGCGAGGTTGGTAAGTTGACCGCCACATGGAATACACGCTATCTGTACAAAAACAGTACTGTATGATGTTGATCGTTGCCCGGTACCCTCAACTTGACTGGGTGAGCTCCATGAATAATTTATGGGGCGGCTAGGCGACGCAAGAGCACGCCATTATATGCGAGTGTACATTAAATTGGCAAACAGTTGCCAGTGTAGTTCCAGTCAGATGACAGGCATACTTGCTCCCCTAATGCTTAGTAGAATTGAGTGTGCAACCAAGGATGTGGAACACAAATCAGAAGGCGGTCGGACCGAGGCAGGTGCCTCAAAAAATCAACGATGGTTGTAGTGAGTATTCATCACTGACCCCTGTCTTCGTCACTCATCAACGTCCAGGACTGGTTTATACTTCGCTTAGGAGAAATGTTGAAAACGAATGGGCTACCAAGAACTTGGTTAAGTTGAACATACTTCTTAGCCGATAACAACTTCCGGAGTCATATAGACATTTCAGTCAGTTGCTTTCGTACAAAAGAGCTAGATTCAACACTCCTTCGTGTTAGAGCTCATCAGTATTGTGTACTCATTATCCATCCGTAGATTATACTCTCGCATTTGTTTTCAATTTATGGATGAACACTATTCAGTCGCTTCCGTCTACTTAAGTGATGTCACAGGCTACCTCGTCGGACCGTCAGTCACGTGTTTGGATGTGTCTTCGACGATCGGGACCACTAGGTGGAAAATATGTGTAGGAGTTTTTGTGCGACATTCTGTGTATGCCCATCTTCCCGACTAGAAGATCAACAGTTTTTAGATGACCTCTGGCACAACTGCTCCCGATAAAGTAATGTATTCAATATACACTGGTAAAAATGTACTCACTCGAATATGACTTATGGTTGGTGATAGTGACGTTATCTATTCCTTGCCTTATAACCGGTCGTTTCGTTTGTCATATTTTTTTATTCAAAGACGCACTTTTTAACATGTGCAACTTTAAATCGAGTCATTTCAGTGTGAGACTAGACACGACAGCCAGGTATGGAACCGCACAACCATCAGACACATGAGAAACGCTAATTACATCAAGGACTGTTTTCTACATGTGTTCCAACCGATCTCTTATTAACCTCTAGCGTTAGTCTTACACACTGCTTTAGCAAGTGGAGTAAATTGGATTTTGTTCGCTTATCCACTGTACTTGGTGGTTAACCGTGAAGAGAAAAGACTGAAAACGACGAGTGCGCATCGAAAACCAATGATGCCAAATCGAAATCGTTCAGTAATATCTGAACAACTTTGATAAAAATTTTAACGATGAGGAAAAATCTGTGAATTCTAGTTTTCTTTCTGGTAGGACGCACCAGTAATGCACATTGCCGCCATCTTGAGACAGATCAACAAAAGAGTTTGCTGTCAGCTAAGGTTGGTCCGTAGTACTGGAGCCGACCATCATTCGTATAGTAACGGAGTCGAATCAACATATATTACCTTGAATACTAGGTCCGCTAGAAAGTCGGCTACTCGACCAAACAGGCATGCAGGCAAAGTAAACAATCAGAATGACGTCCACACATAATACCGGATCAGATTGGCGTGCTACATTATGACAAATGAGCTACAAACAGAGCCGAATAATCCCGTGGAAAAAGCGGAACCCTTATAACCGACAGGATTTTTCCGTCTTCATACCGTCCAGCGTTTACGAAACAGCTCATGAACTCGCAGTAAAACAGATCCTCAATTGGCATTTCTTTTTTGGGGGGAGGCGGTAACTCTTAATCACCCACAACTAGGAACTGCAGCCTAGCAGTATTCAGCCGACATTTTAACCACGTCGTCTGAAGACGTAAATCTTACAGCATAACATTTGAGAAATTGACACGAGTTAATTTCAAGTCCAATTTTAATGATAATGTGGAGGTCACAATATCTAAACACTCAGTTCAACCATGTCATCTTTAAGATCGAGTAATATGGAATTCCCTAAAACCTATTGAGACTTAATAACTCACTGAAGTTAGGTGGTTAGGGTGAATTTCCGGTTCATTTTCGGGCTGTTCGTTACAAAAAGACTTTCTGCACGGTCTATAGCAATCAGTGATCTGTTTTGGTTCTAACTTGCATCAAAGGAATAACTATATCAACGTTAGTCGGAACCCTCAGTGCATTGGTTTCGATCGAACGTATTTACCGAACATAAAGTAGTTACAAGATCCGGGGGTACTTTTGTCAAATATTGGATATCTTTTGTTTAGAAACTGTATGAATAACTGGAAAGATGAAGTGCACTGTCCGATACAAGTGTTTTTACCACCCTAACATCTTTACATCAATGGTCAGGAAAGAAAGACAAACTTAGTCCTGCTGAAATTCATTTTATCTGACAATGTCGTGTTCTTGTTGGTTCAATTTGTGGCTTATTGAGTAATACGTGTTTGGAGACCGACAGTGAATGTAGTAACCTACTCCCTTGAATAAGATGACCAGGTTTTAGTAACGGAACAGTCATTTTCCTTTGGTAACCGGCGGTCGATTTTTATGAACTCAGTCATGTCCCAAAAAATCAACCGTTTGAAGGCCAGAAATAGGTTTATATGGTCTACACAGATGTGAGAAGAGTTGGAACAAGGTTTACAGTGCGGTTATCACCGTATTCCAGGCACATGCATTAGTACACACACGTGCTGTTGTGAGCCAAGAACGCGGATGGTATGAGATTTACTCACTCGGAAAACCAGTACATGAGTTATACGTTTCAACAGGACCACAAATAAAAACACTCATCTGCGTACGACACTCGTCTCAGAACGTCACGGTTGACACGGGCATCAATACTCAGCTCCCTTATACAGCAAGAACCATTTCATGTGATGCTGCACTCCGATTTTCCTTCTTATGTTTTCCCGCGGCCAGTTCGATGTCAACATCCATGATCTTGACACACTAATGAATAGTGATAGTGTAAGTAGTACAGTGCGATCGCTCGTCCTCACTCCAGTATTACATTACTGTGGAATAGACGCGGATTTCTGACCACTGCTCTCAGCTTTCGTATTCACAGAAACTCAGCGACCGGCCACTTGTCAAAATTATTTTGAGTATCGCGCATATTTGTACATACCCGCAACCACAATGTTTGTACAGCAGCTCTGTGAGTTGAACATTGCTGTATACCTGATTGATCAAGTTCATCCACCGTCTCTACAGAGTAGTGTTCAGGAAATAATGTACTAAACTTTTCGGGAGCTCCGATCGACTGTTTCAAAAATGCGGGACAGTAAGCATAAGAGCTAGGGGGTTTAGCTCCAAATCTGGGCTAGTAGTGAGTTTAAACAAGATCAAAAGTTGGATCTTAGGTTTTTCGGAGAGTTTATCGACAAGATAATGTGGAACAGTATTTGGATAAGTTCATAACACTTCCTAAATTTCATTTCATTTACTTCAGAAACGTTGGCAAAGTTGGCACCAAAGTCAAATAACTCAAAATGTGGTTACACAGATGAAATTCTTAAAACCCAGCATCTTGCGCCAACAACGTGAGTGGTAAAAACATTGTTTGTACAAAAAATTGACACAACTTCAACAAAACAAAAGACACAAATACTCATTTGCACATAACGACAATCTCGGAACTCCATAGTTGTCAGTGAGAAGTCCATATGTGGGTAAAATTTATTCCCCGTACATACTCTTGTTTTGTCTTGTATTACCCCTCCACCGATTTCTTCATTACCTGGAGGCGTGTGTCTCTACGACTACCCACGAGTAGTATGATGTGAACAGTGATTCTCACTACACTGGTTTTATGAGATCGGAGATTTCGACCTGTCTTGGAAGTCCTAATGGCGGGGTTATCTATTGGAGTTGATAGGCAGTAACTGTGTTTTCTCTCGAAACGATCGGGCAACCTGATCATTGCTCACAAGCGAGAGTGGTTGAGCGTTCAGATTTGATAATTCGGTCATGCCTAATGTGAGGTGAATGGCGCAATGGTTAACACGGTTGCCTCATGATTGGAATGTCCGGAGTTCAAATCCCGGCCGTGGCAAGGATATGCACTACTGACGAGCTCTAATGAGAGCGAAACTCGAGTCTAGTGCTTCTTTTCGAAAGAGGCTGGCTGGACAATCTATCTGAATGCGAAGGCTGCAATCAAATGTGGGTGACGGTCAACTTGAAAACACTGGTGATTGTTAAACTGCACCCACCGTACCGTAATGAACAACACAGTCGGTCTAGATGCAAATCACCACCATAGTGATCATCGAAGAACATCCTTGGTCAATGGGTAAGATGTGGTGTGTGAAATCGAATTGACTGAGATGTCTGATCACATGGGGTTATCGAGTCAGTTTATTGAATCTCCAACTGAGGACATCCGACACTCTGGATGTTATCCAGAACAGAATTTAGTCGTACTCAATGTATGATTACTTGTACAGCCGGTAGCGAGGTTATCTTGTGAGAACGTTACTTGGAGTTCGAACACCGGTAGTGATAAGGATATATATCCTACTGAAAAGGTCAAACAAGAAGGAGAGAGAGGCTTGATTTTAGTATTTCTTTTCGAAAGAGGCCAATCGACATCAAAACAAAAGTTCCGATCATCAGTGAGTGATGTTCAAACACAAATCACTGTCTTCGTCGTGATGTTTATCACATCATCTTGGGTTGTGGATTATTCGTTTAGTTGTGCCATACCCGTTTTTATGTTAAATGAAATCTGTCAATTAGACGACTGTAACTATTAGGAGTAGATCAAATATTCAACAGTCTCGGTTGTAGTACATGCTTTCAATTTCTTACATACGCGTCCATTTTTGTTCGTAGTGGTGAGGTGGTTTCACTGATTAACCGTACTCTTTTATTGTTTCCTTTAATCACCTGACCGTCGAACTATCACGTGATGCGGTCACAAAAAGTGCATGCAATTCCCTGTCGAGAATCAGCAGGCACATAAAGTTGAGCAAGAAACGAGACTGGGTTGTAACTTAATCAGAAACTTGCCAATGCGCTCTTTGGGAATTCGATTTGTTGTCGAGACAGTATCCCCATTTTTATTTGCATCAAGAGAATAATTAATGGATTAGCAGATTTGATTTGAGTTTTTAAAGAAATGGGAAAGTGAAATTTTATGTAACTCTTCAGCACCCACTGATGGATTTCGTCTGTTTTAGGAGATAAAACGACGGAAATAAGAACCCTCCTAATTTCCAGTTTGTTTCACTAGCCTGAATATGCCCGATTTAGTCATGAAAAGAAACGCGTGGCAAACAAGCCAGATTTCGTTGTTTCTCATCACCAGGCTAAATACATCAGATTTATGTGGTTTCGATGGGTCTGGTAGATAACATATAACTGAAACGGGTAATGTCAATCATTAGTGTCTCTTTGGTCTGATTCATGAAAATTAGTTACATGACACTGATCATATGAGTTGTGCGATTTGTCCGCAAGAAGCGTCACATCCATACAATCATTCTATCCTGGGTCTGCATGCATGACCATGCAAGGTTCAACGTCCGGACCAACCGTTTTTGGGTGCATGGTGGTGACAAGCGTAGACGAACTGCAATGGCCTCTGCGATTGCCAGTATACGACCCTCGACTTGTTTCGAGTGTATACCATGTATCCGATAGATTGGCTTGAACGGCTAGGCCAGACTGATCCACTAGCTTCACTCGATCCGATGTGCTGCGATCGCAGACGCGCTATGCCCTATCACTCTTCGCACTACCCACATAGGTTTATGTTCCGGAATGTGTTCGGATAACCGGCGTGTTGTGTGGCCTGTGTAGCCAGTCCAACAGAAACAGACGAGACGGTTAACAGAAACTGAGACAGTATGTACAGCAAACATATCTTTCAACTGGAAGTGTAACAGCGGTGTAGAGGCAAACTGAACGCGTAGTTGGACTGTGACGTGTTTTATTAATTTCCACATTAAGTATCTTGGTTAAGCCTTTGACAACTCTATCACCGTTGAATGGTAAAGAAATATAAACAGACTTTTTGTCCCTAGTTTGTGGTTTGTCTACCTTCCGCATTATTAGTCCCCTCCCCATTGAGCCCCTATAAATGTGTTGTATTTGGCCTGCTGGTGAAATTCCATAAATGCGCTTGTTTCCTACGTGCTTATTCTCATGAAATTTAAAGTTGCAGATCAATTCCTTTATCCATTCAGCCATCGCTACAGTGAACACCGCTTATCAGTTATGTGATGGAACGTGGGTGTGATTGGACGTTTTTTGAACAGTTAGCTGTCTGAGAATACATTTTTTTACACAAATTTATTTAACCGCTTGCTTTCTTATCGAATTTACACTGAACTTGAACGCTGGTTTCCCTGAATGACCGAGTTTTGACAATTGGGCCATGCTGATCGATAAATCCTGTCGCCGGCTTCTCACTAATTAATTTTAAAAAGACAGTTGCGTCAACGGCAATGCACCAACAGTTTCTACTTACTCCTAGCCACAGAACTGCTTATAACGCCGTGGTTGTGTGACTTAAGATACTCGGATTCGGGTGAGATCACTGTTAACCAGACTATCTTAGGAGTCCAAGCTTCATGGGGGCATTTGGATGACAGTGGACTAAGAGCCCCCTGTCGATAATAAAGCGTCTTCGTGTTTTTAAACTCCAGCGAAAGGAATCAGGAGACCTTATTCAACCAGATCTCTGACCGGTCTAATACGTGCAACTCTTTCAGCGTTCGTTTCGTATCTTTCAGATTAACTTAGTTAGTCAGCAATCTACTTGCCTAGTCTGTGTTCTAACCTATAAATGGAATAAACAACCTTGGAAGAAGCCTGAACTAGCTATATCAGTAGAAAAAATCTGTTATGAGAGCAGCTACAAGTGCGGTAAAAGTGACCTCGGCAAGTCGAATTTCAAACACAATAGGCCGGATCATCGCACGTGAGTGAGCAAGCGCTACGTGGACATAGCACCGGTCTGCGTATGCGTGTGTCTGCGGTAGTTTCGGACACCAGTGTTCCCGAGGCGCAGTGCGGATTCCCCTTCACTCTCAATATGACTGATTTGGTGTTCGTTGCTCGATAGATCCAGGAGAAGTGTCGCGAATGCAATCAGCTGTTGTACGACCATTTTGTGAATTTCACCAAAACCTTTGGTTACGCAAATCGTGGGACATTTCACACGGTCCCTGGTAAGATTGGATGTCCAGGTAAGTTCGTCAGTATGACTAAAATGTTGCGTATGAGCATGAAGGCAAAGGTACAGTCATGTGGATCGAACTTTGGTGATTTTGACATTGTCATTGACGAGAAACAGGGCTGTGTCCTAGCCCCAACCCTACTTAGTTTGTATTTGACTGCCATGCTATTGTGGTGGGTAATCAGACCGGAGATGTGGGTATTCCAACACTCGGCGGAATACCTCGAGGCGAGGGAGGCATGTCCAAAATCCCGCGACGAACGGATCGGGGAGTGCGGGGGCGACCGGATGAGTCATTGCTCGACTGGATCGGACCAACGGGCCAGACATGGCAGGTAAAAGAGAATGAACGACAAAATCGGAGGCGCAATTATTCCAACACTCGCAGGAATATCTCGCTCAGAGGCCAGTGTAGATAGATGCAGGAGAACAAGAACGACCGGACGAGCCATCGCCCAACGAAATCGGACCAACGGACGAAGAATGGCAGGCAGAAAATCCCCGATAGACGGCGCCGATCACGCACATAAACCGGGCAGAAGTGCACACGACACGTGAGCGGAAACCTAGGGCTGATGACTCATGAACGTGAGCGCGCACGTGGAATGATAACTAGCGTGCTGACACTAAAGATTGTGCTTTATTAGACGCCTTTTCGCTACACTATGAGTTGCTCCTACGGTATCGGTGGAGTATAGCTTCGAGGGTGAATACCGGATGAATGGCCGATTGCTGATTACTCGAAGTTTCAGCTACCATACTCTGCTGCGTATTTTGACGATGTGCATGCTTTTGTTCACAGATGATAGCGTGCCATTTACACATAGCCACGCGGAAATTCGGATAGTGACCACGGTTCTCACAACCGGGTTTGAAAATCAACACAGGTAGGACACTTGTTTTCTTCCAATCTTCTCTGAGCAAAGGTGCTAGTGCCTGCACCTGGAATTCGCGTCAATGGAGGTGAGGTTAGTAGCTATGTCGATTTGTGTTGCTTGAATAGCATTCTGATAGCAGATCTGCCCACAGACCACCATTTGTGAGCTCGGGTGGCGAAAGTTAAGGCTGCTTTCGGTTTGTTTCCGGATATCTTTAAAGATACATCCGAAAGAACCACAGTGTGAGGATGAAAACGAAGATGCTTGTTCACCGTTGTGTGCTGTTGAAGCTGTTGTATAGCAATGAAAACGGAAAATTGCATCAGTGGTATGTGTGTTATCTGAGACACTTTCATCTGCAATACCTGAGGTGTGCCTTAGGCATTCGGTGATTGGACATGGTGCCGAACACCGAGGTAAGCTGGCGAGCGGATACGAACGTGGCTGAAGCTATGCCAATGCCCAATCAGATTCGTTGATCAGGTCACGTTCGTCGGATGCGGGATAAACGCGTTCCGTAACAACTGTTGTACTGGCAAATGAAGGTAGGAAGCAAAATCCTAGTGTTCAAAAAACGGAGATACCAGGATGTTATCCAAGCAAGTCTTTCGTGTTGTAACACTGATTTTGAATGTTGAAAAGTGTTAGCGTTGAACCGAACGGTCTGTAGGAATGCGATCCGGGTGGGCGTGTGTAGGTTCAATGAACAATTATTATGTTGCGGTGAACTGAGTTGTACAGTACGCAAAGGGACCATCGGTGGCATAGGTTATGGTGACATGGCTGTAGAACTGCAAGTTCGCTGAATGTCTCGGTTTTGGTAGATCATCGACGTACTCATAGTACACCGTCGGTGAAGAGATGACGGGCACGTTAGGTTCAAGTAGCAAGTGTGAATTACTCCTACTTTTCGTTCGCATCTACCAAATATCACCGTCGTTGGGCAAACCATCCCCTCTGGTTTTCAGGAATCTAGGTCATAGTGTCCTTCTAATTATCCTTCACTTTGGTTTTGTCGGTGCATTTTATGATGAACGTTTTGTTTGTTTATCACTCCAACCCAGAAGTGTACGTATTCTTTCTAGAATGCTATAATGTCCACACCTACCTTGAGTTGCTTCTGGTCTTCTATTTTTGATGTGTTTCTTACCAGTTTAGCCCCATGATCATTCAAGTCTCCCCATGTATTTTTCAAGAGAGAGAGAGGTTTCACTTTCATACTAACCTATTAACTGGCTACCTAGCACTGGCCGACTGAATCCCAATGGTTTTCACTCACACATCTTCTGGCCATGTTCCTTCGGGTTCATACTTGGTGTGTGATATGTGGTCATGGAACCACAAATGCCTCAGCGCAAACCGCCTACGTTTAGTGTCATGCGCAGGCATCTTTTGGCTTCGGTCATTGTGACAGACTAATCCAAATCGGATGCAGCCTGCAGTATTTGCGAATATTGTATAAAGAGAACAAATATCAACATACCAGTCATCATGCCGTACCTAACACCACTTCCTGATGACTTCAAGATCACTTCATGATTCCTGTCCCAAAATGCAAATTTAATGACATCAACAAAGAGATTGACTTATGAATGCGCACCATGTGTGATTGAAACCCTGTTAATGGTGCTTCAAGTTTCCGGTGAGAAGAATAAGGTGGCTTGTTCACTTGCATCGACTCAACATGAATCTTCCAGTTTACACTGATCATTCGGACAAAACAGCTAAATACATTATGTGCACGTTGTTAACCAGCCTCCACAAAAGGGAACTCACTTCATACGGATGATACGAGAGAATTTATGCGAAAAATTCAAAGTCTTGTTGAGAAATTTTACTTGGGTAAGAAATAGTACTTGTATTAATTAAAAAGCCATTTAATCGCCTGTTTTTCAAAATGTTATTAGTGGCCTTGTTCTGTCTAGTTTGGTAATATTCCCTCAAAGCGCATCCGTACAACTTGATGGACTTGATTGAGAATAATACGTTTTGCGCATAGTGTCCTTGTCTACTGCTTGATGGTAGAACCCTGAAAACCGCTGTGCCCACGTCTTCGTTCAAAAATGTACGACGTGAGATGAAAATGTGTGAATTGTTCGGAGGAACCAGTCCAAACCAGGACACACATCATCAAAACATCATATAACACCTATAACACATAACATCATAACACAACATCCTATAAATGTAGAATTGTTAATAACAGATCTTGATTTGATTGAACACGTTTTGATTGACCAAGTCGATTAATCAACGGACACGGTAGCATTGGGGTTTACTCAGTGGACGGGGACGAGATGTAAATCTCGTGCTATCATGCTGTCAAGCACGTGATGCCCACAGGAAGCGGTGGACGAAGAACAGTTGTAGTGAGGATAGACGGTCGCACCATACTACTCACACCACTATTCACTAGCAGCATGGATCGAGATGATCGCGGATCAAGATAATCGCGTGATAAATACGACAGAGATACGGGATGGATCGTTGGATGGCAGAATGACATATAATGGCTTTCGCAACACGACGGAACTGATACATGGTGTCTAGAGCGACTGGAGTATCCTCAGAAGAGTATGGTGTGCAAATGAGTGTTTCCGTTTCTTGTCGTGCTCAGACGCTTAAGTAGTGTGTTGGTTTCTCCAACAAAGTAACCTTTGTGTCGTCCGCCTTTTGGATTCACAACACAGTGACGAGACAGAAAAGTGACCGACGCTTACTGCGGTTGGTTGGAACGATTCCGGTGACAACTCTGTCTCGGTCTGCAACTTTCAAGGATCCCTCCAAACTGTCATCATCAAAATCCATGGGCTCGGTATGATTACGCTCGCCGTAATGATAATGGAAAGCACAAACAAAGAGGATTGTTTGGGGGGGGGGGCAACACTCCGTTTTGGCACTCGAAGAAATTATGATAAATGACTAAGTTCAACCTTGACCCTATGCTTATTCCAGACAAGGACCAATCCACCCACGTGCTTCATAACATTTGAGCGAACAGAGGGAGAGGATATATAACGCTGCAAACAAGGCGAATTTTGAGTTATGAGAATGGGTTGCAGAAGAATCTGTTTTACGCGATAAATTCAAAGACTGTAAACTGAGCAACACCACACACCTGCTGGTGATCAAACAGCCAAAAGAGGTTCAAGGATAAGACTAGTCATGCCAGTCACTAGGTCTGAAACCGACTAAGCAAGTTTGGGATTGATTGGGTTGCAGCGTTAACATCAATGCAACGAAGTAGCCAATGGGGACTACTGTTTGATTTATGATCGGCAGAACATATTCTCCATAGTACCTAAAGCCATGGTTTACTGTCATATTGCCCTCAAAAACGTCATGAGATTTGGCGATCGTCGACGGTATTAACTAGCAACAATATTCAGGAAATCTTACACCCTAGAACTGTAAAAGTAGTCGCCACTGGCCCACTTCTGCTTACACAGTGTAGATCTGGACCGATTCATACTGACCAATCCATGTTGGGTTGGTTGATTAAGAGAAAAGTGTTTTCTGAACTATTGCTGTTAAAGACAGTTAATCGAAAAACAACTCATCCCGGAGGATGGTCGTTCAGAGGATAGCAGTGAAAAAAGACGAATCACAAAATACTGTACATATTATGTCGTTGCAGCGAAAAAAAGTTGACGATAGCTAATAACAGTTACGAATCAGTTGGCTGAGTTTCCCGTAGCTTTGTTGAGTTGATTTCATACTCGTGCGAATCATTGTTCAAATGAACCTCGTCCAAACACGCAAACATTTTCAATCAGATGTCATACGGAGAGCAAACAGATGAGTTGTGATTGGTGAACACAACTTCGGATAGTCGTAGTAACTGTTCATCAGTTGCTCGTATGAGATCGTGTACTAGCTCCAATCACGGCTACATTATATGATTATTGAGGTAAGAGATATTGCTGCCTAAAGTCGTTTTTATTCTTTCTCGTTCGATGGTGGAGTGAAGGGAATGTACCAATTTTTTTTACTAATCTGTATTATCAAAACTAAATGCATTTATGCTTACGACAAAACCATTATGTTGGTTTATAGGAAGAAAGCTAGTGATGTTTCACTGCTTAAATATTCTTAGATGACCACTTTATAGACCTCCATATGAATTAGCGTAGTGTAAAAATTTTACTCCCAGACCAATACGATGAGTCAGTCGTCCTCTCTCATGTTTTTCCCTTGAGGCATCTGTTTCTTGTACGGTCACGAATTTCATTTAACCCAGCGCATTCTCTTTCACAGTAACCCTATACACTTTGGTGGTGGGTTGTAGGCGCTCGAATATTCACAATTTCCTTATTTCGTTTTCCGGAGAAATTATATCGCAGTCATTTTCTATCAGTTTTGCCACGACTAACAAATATGCCGTTGTTGATAACAACCTAGACTGCATTGTTCACATCATAGCGTTGTAACAGACCGAGGCTCGTTGGCGTAATCTACCAAACTTAGATACTAATCTATATCACAATGTCTTCTCTGGCACTCGACGATTCTAGACAGCCACTTGGATTAGGAAACAACCAATTCGGTGACAGTCTGTGATAATGCGCCCAGCCATACCAAATTGGAAATCTTGTTCGTATTTCAAAAGTACGTCGATATAAAGCTCCAAATTGAAGTTTTCGTTCTCCTCCCTAATCCTCTCTAAAGTTCATCAGCGCAGAAAGAAGACATGTTGCGATTTCGTTTATTTTCATCACTCGCAAACGTAAAACATGCAATTTATATATATGGCAGACAATTAGAGATAGACAGGGTATGGACACGCATACAATCACACCACGTATTGTCATCACCACCACGGCAACCCTATAGGTTGCTTCACTCACTTTTGTGCACACAGCTCCGGCTGGTAAGCTCTAATCAGCATGGCTTCGCTAAAGGCCAGTAGCTTCGGGTTCTGCTGACCTGTTATCATGAGGTGACTGGCAATCGATGATGCGGGGCTTCGAGTGACCGATGCACCGGTTACCATTTGTTGTGTCATGCTCTGTTTTAACCCGTTTGGGACGTGTTCGGCCACACGCTGAGATAGCCGTCGGTCTGTTCTGCCTATGTAAACGTCACCGCAACTGCAAGTGAACTGATAGACAATGTGAGAGACAGAATGATCAAACCGACTGCGTTCGCGATTGTGTACAACGAGTCATTTGGTGGATTGAACCAAGCGTAATTGGGCAGCCGTATACGTACGGGATAGGGCACACCTCAGTTGGTGCTTAATGTCATTTGCCAGATGATCGCCTTTGAATTGCAAAAATAAAAATATATCTTTCTTTTGAGCTGTTTGCGCTGGTTCCTTGCATTTGGTCGCCTTGCTGTGAATACCTATGAGCTTTTCAGGATATCCGTTTGCCAGCAACGTTTTCCTAAACATTTCCTGTTCATTTTGTAGCTTATCAAGAGTGCAAATACAACTGGTCCTATGAAAGTGTAGTAATATCTACTCTGGTAATAAACCACTATTTAGCCTACATTTTAAATATGTTTCTTCTCAGTTTGGATCATACTATTTGAGTATCTCCCTCTTTTATTTTTGAGAAATACGAGTTTCATTTTCATACTGGCCTATGAACTTACTAACCAGCACTGACCAGCTGGACTACTAAAACTTCCACGGTTGGCGGCATCCGATTCGGATTAGCCTGTCACAGTGACCGAAGCCAAAGGACGCCTGCGCTTATATATCACTGCAACTGGCTTGCGCTGCACCAATTGCAGTTCCACCAACACACCACATATCCAGTGTAAACCCGAAGGAA
>QNGE01002391.1:71963-116226 GCA_008508345.1 Paragonimus westermani
GTTGAACGCTCGGACGCCCGCCCGAACCGTATTCCTCCAGGCCGTCCGGTTCAACGCCAAATCTTCCCAACATCTAAAATCAATGTTACAACGTGAAAGACTTACCTGCACAACATCCTGGTACCTCCGCTTCAGGCCACCGGGATTTCGCTTACCTGTAAAACTTCCACACACACACACACACACAACTCTCTTGGTCTTATACTTTCGGGTTTACATTGAATGTGTGGTGTGCGTTTATGAAACTGCAGTTGGTGAAGTATATACCACTTGGAGTGAGGGTTATATACAGGTAACTTTAATTCCCGCCAGTGTGACAGTTAAATCCAAAAGGGATGTCGCCAAATGGTTTGATTTTGAGTTTCAATTGCACTAGCACATACTGTGTCAGCGTTGAGACTTGATCAGTGTGTATCACCTTATAGATTGTCTGATGAACTAAGCAGGAAGTTTGTCTTAATTCACATTCCCTGTTTTGTATCGACGAACGTAGAACAATATGAAAGGGGAATGCCTGTTGAATTATGACCACATCGGGGACCAGGATGGATAGGCAGGTTTACGTAACCGCACATTGTAAGGTACCTTCACACAACAGATCAGTAGAAGGAACAATGTGAGAAAAGCCCAAGTTAGCCGGAGCTAACGGGCATTTTGATTCTTTAACAGATGTTCCTCATAAAATACTGGTGGATACCAAACTGCCAAATCATGATCTACTAGTTGAGAGATTGACAGTCATGGGACGCTTTAATCGTATAAATAGTTAAAGATCCTCTTTCACTACAGTGGTGTCGGAGCCGAGACCTAAGAACGCATGCGTTGAGACTGGACCATGTATCGAGTCGACTTTCACTGGTACTATGCCCAGCCTTGCACGCCCTTCAACTGTGCTAGCCATATTACGAGTAACTTGATGTCCACTACCTGTCCCGGCCACGGGCTCTGCGTGCGTGCGGTGCAGCAGGCTATGGTGATGACCGCCGTAACCGACAGCATCACAACGCGACCTGACCCTGCAGTCTGAGGCTCGGTGGTGTAATTTGAGGCAAACAAAGCAACATCAAAGACGTCGCAAGCTGTCCCATCTCATGGGTGCACTCATGGCTAGGAAGGAATCACACGCCTCGATGGTGTGCTTCTGAGAGCACAACATGCAACTGATTTGAGGGTCGTTGGTCCGGTCTCGGCTAACGAGAAGGTTGGATGACTCAAAGGGGCCGCTTTTAGTATCTTGCCGGATGCTTCCGGACGAATGCGCTGTCCTCGATTCCATCCATTCACTTTCAATGACTACCTGAGCATACCTGCTGCGTGCAATTCTCGCACAACGCGAGATAAACTCGGTCAGTTCATCAAAGGACGGTTCTCGTGCCATACCAAACATGTGGTCCGCAACCTCTGCCCACTTATGTTGCAGGTGAACTGGTAGGGCTCTCACAATACGCTCCAGTGTTGTCACCGAGTTGAGGTCAGCCATATAGTTCATTTGACCCAATGCAATAGAACAGTACTGCATTCGTATGGACACTTGCGATAAAGCTTCGACGCTGTTGCCCACACATCTGCCGTTGGGCAGCAGACCATCTATCATAGATCTAGCGACAAAATACGGCTGTCCGTAGAGTTCCTTTAGCAACTGCCGTGCTCTGCGATAGCCAGTGCTGGGTTCTAGCATGACGCACTCATCTATCGACTCCCTAGCTCGATCATTGCAGTATTACACCAGGTAAAGGAGTCTCCGGCCATCATCCGACACTGTAGATTCGACATAGCTCTCGAACTGTTGCACGAATTTCCAATAGATCATCGGGTTGCCATCAAAATGATCAAGTTCAACCTGTGGCAGCGCCAAGGTCGCAGATAGTGGAGCAAGTGCGGAGCCCACTTCTACACAAGACGAGGTCGATACTGGTTCTGCGGTGCGGACTGTCACAGGATTCGACTGCGTCCCACAGTCGTCGAGAAACCTGTGAATGTGAGAGTTCCGCTCACTTTTACCATCATTGTTTTTGCCTCCACCTGCTCATCACAGATATCCTCATCTTCGTCAGCTAGCATAGCGTTTAGCCTAGCCTCCTCTACTTCTGACTTAGCTAGCAATAACACCATCTGTAATTCAAGTTCTGCCTTAAGCTGCCTTTCTTTCAGTTCGGCCAGTAACAACGCAGATCTGGCCTGAACACGGCTAGTACAACTAACACGGGAACCAGAGCATGAGATAGAATCAATAACACCTTTGACTTACTCGACTGAATTCGACTGACCATCCAGAATGTGTTGTTTCTTGAAATTGTCAGACATCATCAGGGGTTAAGCAGACTGAGGATCACTGTTGAGTACTGTACGAACTTCCACGAAGACGTTGAGCAACGCGTAGCAATAAACCAATGATCGCAAGTATTCAAAACAAGATTGGATCGCTATGCCACGGTATTATTGAACAAATTATCAAAGTGAATATTTAGACAACCTCAACAGTTTTGGTCGACAGATCGTTTCCTGGGAATCGGTTACAATTTGCAGCTGAACGGGATAAATATGAACCATAATCACACAATAAGGCATTCATACCCAAAAGGGCTCTTCCGAGCAGTGAACACGTTCAAAACAATGGGGATGAGCCGAGCTCCAAAAAGGGGGTGCATGCACCACTCAACTAAAGTACAATGACCGGCAACTGGCTATTTGCACAACCATCAAATTGACGTGACAAAACAAAATCGTCTAGGCCCGGGTCCAATTAACGTCCAGAAACAGGGGAGGTTGAATGCAGAGGGGTGAATATTTAGGGGAATTGAGTTGGGTATGATGTTCACATGATTGTAGTTCAAAAATTCGGTACAGTCTGAGTGAATTTTTTTTTAAATTCACCGATTTTTTCCACTTTCGTGTACCAGCGTCCAGTCGGTCAAAACTCAGCGAAGAGTGGAACGAATGAACTAAGGTTACGTGTAAAAAAAGGATGACTGGATGAGTAGACTTGACATTCATTGATGATCACGTGGGCAATCGATGCTGACAGGCAGGCGATAACGAACTTCTCTACTCGGACTGAGTGAGTAAAAGCGTAAAACGTTTGAATGACCATGCTACGGGCTTGAGTTCATGTGTACATACAGGAGGAATTTCGAATCCTTATGCGTCCTTGAAATGGGGGTTAATGTCACGTGGAACAGTGACATCCTGCACATGTGTGAGGACTGTGGTATGGTATACAAAAGCCATTGGAGAACAGATGAAGATGGGGAACAGCGTTGAAAAAGCTGAAAATAATTATAGATATTAGTGAAACGAATAATGAGACAGAGCGGACAGATGATATGCTTCCAGTAATGGATTGTTTGGCTGGTTCATTATAAGTTGCCGGTTAACATATTTTCCTAATTGGTCAACCACACTCCCAACATGCGCCCTCATCTCGAACAGCCATGGCATCATAATACGTCTGGCTGTGGCTAGTCTGTTCTCAGTAGTACCGTTCTGTTGGCACAATAGCCAGTAGACCCCGCTCACATGAGGCGGTTTTTTCCCGCCCGAGTCGCCAGATTGGACTTGTAATCTGCTGCTACGTACCCTGAAACTTTGTGCCCAAGCTGGTAAGAGCTGGTCGATAAATTTCTTTGGCTGTTTCAATCCTGACTTCAACGGTCCTGACAGCCGTCAAATTGTTACTTGGTTCGCTACCACCCTAGCATCTGAGACAAAGTTTGCCCGATTTACCCCTTCATCCATCCGGACAACAATGACAATTGAACCTTACACCATTCTGAGTGGATCGATCGTGTAGTACCCAAGAGACGACCAACTTGCCAGAAGTGCTTTCCGTGTGCGTTTTATGTTGTAGACATAGACACAGGCTAAATTCTCACCCTGAGCCTCAGCCAGAATGGCAGTTGAGTAGAGGCGTGATAGCTTTGTTTACTCCCTCCACCCAGTTGAGCTGTGTTCCATCGCCCCATAAGAGCCCCTACCAACACCCTAGCTGTACGACCTCGTTCGCAACCTAAACACAGAGAATCGTCTTCGTGACATATTAAGTTGACAACAGAATACATTAAACTCGAACTGGTGTAGTTTTACACTCGTGTTAATACATTTACCACTTCTTAGTACCCTTCCGCAATATCCGCGTAGCGCAGTCTAACCTTGTATTCACTGGTACAAGAGTCAGTCTGTGCATATCGTCTCTTTATGTAACTCAGTGTTGTATCTATCTTTCCCTGGTATAATTTCTCTCTTTTCGTGCTGATGATTTATTACTCATAAGTAGCAGGGAACTTTGAGTGTTAAAAGGTGTGGAACAATTGGGTGGGAGAGGTAGAGTGAATGTACGAATTGTTTTTGGGCACACAGGCAGGGGTGTAGAGTCTGGTAGCAATAGCATCGGCCCTTGATAACAGTCGCATTCTGACAACACTGGAGCAGGCATGACGAACCTTGTAGTCCACCCCGAACACTTCATCCGGATTAATTCGATGGCCAGTGTCAAGTAAGTGGGGCCGATCGCAATGGAAATGGGCTTCCTCGAACCGTTACGAATTCAGTCCACTGGGTGTCCACGAATCCTCTCTGAGAGTCGCCTTGTGGTTCTCCCATAAGTTATAGGTTGAACATGATTCATAATTAACTGCAGCTGTCGCATTCCCATAGGTTTTCCGATCAGTCCTTCTTGGTAAATTTATATCAAATAAAATTCGTTATCAGCTATCAACCATCAGGATACGGATCAATAAGTGTGATGATTTCTGTAATCTTAACTTGGAGAGAAATCCTAGTCTAACAGCATGTGCCGGTGAGTACGAATGGACAAAGTAAACATGCGATACCACCTTAACGGATTGTGCCACCACGACAGTTCTCCCACCAAACCACAGAAAACAAAAAGCTGCACTCTCGAACGGACCAGATTTGAACACTACTGTAAGATTGTCCAAAAACTGACCTTTCTTCCACAGAAGCTAAAGCACGTCATCACCGGGCCCACATGTCCAACGTGCCTTTAGTGAAATGAAAGTTCCGATTCTAAACCGCCATCAGGAGCATCTAAAATTACAGTCTGCTTGTACTGTCCTAGATCAATCAGTTTTCGGACAAGCGGGATACTTCCAAAAAGTGCTTTACCCCTTTACCCAACCCTGCCCGGTTCGATCAGTACTTGCATGTATCAACATGTTATCCTTGTTAGTAATCACTTAACCAAAATCTGTATGATGCGAATGTCTTGTGTTAACCCAAACCAATTGACTTTCTCATCCTGGATATATCATTTTCAGGACTAAACAGGTTTTCAGAGAACAAAGCACCTGAATCTGGACAGCATTTTCGGATGAGCTGTCTACTCCGATCTCAACAATGTAACAAGTGGCAATCATCATGACACGAATAAAGTGGTCAAATAAGGCATGTTGACAGAATGTGAAATGACACGACTTAGTAACGAACACAAAGCTGGGAGGTACAAAACAACCCTTATTATTTTCACAGCATACCTATAATACGTCACATCAGAGTTCATAAATGATGCGATGAATCTGAAAACAGCACGTTCGCTCTAATTCCGGTGGTGACAAATCGAATCGGAATTTGTTTACCAGAGTGACACCGTTCTGTCTTAAGCAGTTCCGTTTAACACACACCAGTCCAGTATGTGTATGGATGTATGGGCATCTGTTTGCAGATGAGGTACTGAATGGACTCGTTCAAAAGAAATAACTAAAGTTTTTGTTGTCGCTGGAACTGTAGCCCGTCTGGTAACCTTGATATAGGGCTGAAGACATGGGTTTTGTCTACAATATCGCACTCTCTTACTGCTTACAATAAGCCATTCACAACGTTGACAGTCACGTCTGGAACAAGACAGAATGTCATCAACAGGCAGTGTTCACGACAATAGATCCGAATGCACTCTGTCTGACATGTGTGTTGTTTGTTCGTGTTCATCAGTCTGAGTGTCTGAGATAAATGAACAGTAAAAACACCTGAACTCGCAGTAAAGACAATCAGCGCTAATGTTCATCTGCAAATGTCAGAATGCGCTGTATGTACAAAACATTCACCCAAATGTGCGCGCAGAAAAACAGTATGGACATGAATAGGAACTAGGCTTAAAGGATATGGAGGTCCATTGTGACCCATACAATGCAGTGACAGTTTAGACAGCTACCTAAACGTATTTGCGCAAATAACTAGCCATAAGATGTTGTTTGTAGTTATGAGGACAGAGAATGCGGCTACAATTAATGCTCAGAGACTTGCCTCGTAGCTGGTGAGTTTATCCAGAAGTATCTGAACTTTCTTCAATTTCCTCAACTGTTAACTGACAAACTGAATGAGGGTACCCTGAGATTACACTGACCTCGGAGTGGAGCTAATGCTGGGTGAGAAGCTGGTTGGCGTTGAACTCTGTGAACGCCATAGCTCTACTTAATGCTTCTACAGAAAATCGGTTCGCGTGGAATGAGTCTTTTTTATCAAGGAAGTATAAAATACTGTCACAAACAGAACCGGGATTGTCAGCGTACTTTGTTGGTGCTAGCTTGCTGTTGGGGTTCTTTATTCGATTTATCAACGTGGAAAACGTTATGTTGACAGCTTGTAACGTTGCATAAGAAAATGGCCATATCAAGTGTTGCGGTAGCTATTAGGTTTACAGTGTACCTATGACGTCTGTCTAGCTTTACGCCTCAAGGATCTGGTCCATCTATGGAAATGTTGCACGTAAGCACGCAATGTTCTACCGTCACCCATCCCCACCAGTCTGTCAGTATAATATTGTTGTATAACAGGCAGTTTCGCTGTGAGTAGTATACTACTCACAAGTAGTGTATTACCCATAGGGAGCATTCAGGAACAAAAGGACAAGCCCCGAACACGACGGACAAGAAGAGACTATCGAAACAGTGTGTACATGATGTGTGAGAACTTTCACCAAGGCGAATTACCACGTACGGTCACCCAATGTATGTGATTGTATGTCCGTCGTGCAAATGAGTGTACGAGTTTGTGGTTTAGTTTTTGACATGACCTATACGTTTGTTTGCGCAACAAACCAACTTGTTGGCCAAGAGTCTTCTGCGGACACAACAGTATGAATTAGTAGTGTGGGCAACGACGCAATCTGGTGTCTACTTGATATAGCTTTATTTTCATTTTGATGAGCCATGTACCCGTATTTTAATAAGGCAATTGCCCTACTGTATGTGACTCAGTGTGGCATCTGGTCATTAGGCCAAATCTCACAAACCACAATGGATATTCCAGTGAGTTAGACGAAGTAGATCCACTTGATAACCATAGAATAGTCAGTTCATGAGCCGTTCTGGAGGAGAAGCTGTTACTGTGTCACAGCTATTGTGGTGTCGTAAATTGTGGACGGTAATTTTCTCTTCTATTCTCTTATTCAACTTTCCGTTTCCATAGTTATGTTCAGGTTCAACAGTGGTTCCAGGTGCGTATGAGTAGGATTGGTCCAGGAATGTCTGTACACTAGCCATTAAAATATGGTCTACTCACGGAAATCTAGCAACATCTGTTTGCTAAGATCACTTCCCTCTTTCTAAACAGTCATTTAGAGCAAAATGTTTCACACGCAAACAGTGATTCTCCTACATTATTTTTGCAGCATGGGACGGTGACCGTATGCCTCCCAACATGTAATTTCGGCCAGCAGTTGAAACCTTCTATAACACAAGATGTATGGTAGCCAAGACCAACAACGTGCATTCATGGCTACAACCAGTTGAATGTTGCAGTTGCGAACTTATGCCAGTGCTGGCCATCTCGAAACTAACCAAATCCTTGACTACTCATCAGCAATATAAATATAAAATATTACCACCTGACTCATAAGTCCAAGTCACTGGACTCTCGTTTGGAATTAACGTGCGGTAGCTGTGTACGCTATCGAGACGATCACGTAATCTGTCAGTTACTTACAAAAAAAGCCGCTCGAGCATTCAGATACCGTAATTCGGTCGTCCCTATTCTGAATCCAGTTATGTGGTAGTCAACACGATTGTCTCATAAAAGTTTGACCGGGGTTCTGATCCCGGTTGTGGCAAGAGGATGAGTCGGTGACAAACCGTAACAAGCACCGACCTCGCGTCGAATGCTTGTTTTCAAAAGGGGTTGGCTGGAAAAGCCATCCGAATAGGAAAGCTGCAATTAGTTACAAATTGTGTACAATTCAAACGAACCAGAAATCCATCTTATTTGCCAATAATTGAAATATCGCTCAACAAGTTTGTTGATTAATTTGGTTTTCAACTTGAGTAGGAGATTAATCATGAGGTTGTGATTTGGAATAAAGAGGACAGTCACCGTGTCTCCTTCCGATAAGATCAGGTACTCTGATCACTACCCACGCAAATGTGGCTGAGCATTCCCATATGATAATTCCGTCAGGATTAATGACGTAATGGATAAGACAATTGTTTCATGAGTAGGTGTACCGAAGTTCAAATTCCTTTTGCTACACTCCCATACACTGGTGACCAGCTGTAACTTGATATCACTTTCGTTTGTCTCGATGTCAATTTAATATGTTCCAGGTAAATGAGTCTAGGTGTGCTGACTTTCTCCACACTTTGCACCTGGCGGAACCATGTCCTTGCATTCTGTAAGAACCAACCGATTCCTGTGAATTTTCAGCCTCATCTTGTGCACATTATCCCAGCGACCGTGTTCATTGTTACAATTCGGCGAACCTCTCTTGAGGCATCTCAAGTTGACACTGAGATATGCGAAAATGATATCGAAACATTTTGAACTGTAAAAGATATAGAGCAAAACTTGAACCTATCGTGTTTTTTCAAACGGGGTTGGATGGAAAGTCTATCTGAACGCAAAGGTTGAGATCAATAATGTCATATTTAACTTATATAAGCCAAATCACCGACAATTTGTCGATGTACATCATTTTCAAATCCTTTCTTCTCAACGTTTTTTTACGGACGCAAATTGATTACCTTCTTAGAGAAATGTCTCTGCAACAGAGTTTGATAGAAGTTGGTTTCTAAGTTTTAGGGAATTCAGGAGTGATCACTTTCAAGGGAGTACTAGAGAATATTCAGATGAACCGATGAATAATCCATTCACTTGTCCATTTACAACGACTATGAACCCAACAAAGAGGTACCGTGACTCAGGCTGCTGCTGACCGCAAAAGAGATGTGGAATAGTGTGATTGAAATCTCGAATCACCGATTATTCAAACCCCGGCACAACAGAAGATATGACAAACGGCCACTCCAAATATCGCGTTAAAGATACATCAGGATTGGATTGCTGTGCCTTCCGTTATTCGCCAATTCATCTATTCCGTATTCCACCAATTAACATACAGTTCATGATGTTGCATGTGCTAATGAGATCAGACAATGACAAGCTGTGATTTCTCTGATACTGTTGTACATCAATAAATTCGGCGTCGCAATTCATGAATAACAAGCGTTTACTGCTACCAGTACCAGGTCTTCTCCTTGTTACTTGCGTGGGAGGTTTCAATTCACGTACGATTCCTAGGGCTATTCGAAGTCCATCATTCTGAGTATCACAAATAGTCTAGAAGAACAAACTAGAAAAAATTGGAATTAGTCTTAAAAATGGTTAAGTGGAAGAACCAGAAATGAGATAAATGCATGTACGCAATTGATTGTAGCACACTGCCATCTTGGATAGCGGTCTGAGTGATCACAAGGACCCCAGCCGGGCAGATGACACCTACTCACTTTACTCAGTGGAACAGCCAGTCTCTATATTCCATCACCACGCTGATACTGGGTCACCACGGGATTTGGTCCACTTGTTGATGGTGTCAGTGGATCGAAGAAGCTTAGTACACGGGTCCTTAACACGGAGACCGCTGTCTGAAAATATCAGTGTGTACTGACGAACTGTTTAATTCTGTTCGAGCATCATTCAGTTCCTCGTGGATTTTCACATAAAACCGATGTCACATTTTTCATACTGGCGTCCAGAGAACTAGGGTGCAGCATACAGTTTCAGAGGTCATCAGCTTCTAAACCGTTCCAAAGCAGCGTCGCTGCGTGTAACTATGTATAACCAAGATGTTTTTGCGCGACCTCTCGTTCCAGTTCGTGGATGATGCTCATGTAGGCAGCTTTTTGACTCGTACGTTCTATTTTTTTTACCGAAGGTTTGAGCCAAACCGACTTTTCTATATCAACCGAACTTTTGCCTGAGGCATTGATAACACTTGTGGAACTGGTCCCATGTTCGGTATTTTCTAGAGAGGGTCACGTACTTGGAATGCGAAAATTTTCATGTGTGCTGAATCAGACACGAGACGGTGCTTACGGATGCAGGACCAAGACAAGAGAGCAAAGAAATTGCCAGGGCATTGATGTGATCGAGTATTCTCTGTACTGAACGCGCGTCACCGGACAGTGTTTGGAGACGGATGGTATGTAGCGCCCAACATATCCAGAGATCTTCACTCTAGTGAACAGTGAAGTCCTGCACACCGCGCTGATCAGAGTTGAGAAGACAGTGTGAAGCAGATCCATTGTAAAGCCACTTCACCGTATAACGATCCTAATGCATCGACTCTTAACGATCTGTTACCGGAACCTAAAAATACTGCTTTGTTTGGGGCTGGGTCTTGCGCACAACTTTCTAAAGACTGAGGAAGGGCAAAACGATTCACCAATCTCTACTGCTTGTATGCAACCACATTACAACTGATCGTGCCTAGGAGAGGATTCAGCATTAGGTGACCTCACTCTGATGACAATCATCAAAGGGGAATGAGCAAAGGGACTGATCATCCAAGCCGTTCATACCGAAGATGAAGTCGTACGTACATAATTCGCTGATATGTTTTTTTCAGCTAGTCTACTGGAGACTCGTGGAACAGCACAACCTACGGCGACTAAAAGCGACTCCACTGAACAAGGAAAGGTGTATAAAGTATCACATTAATCAATCCTTTCCCTCCATGACTTGCTGGGGAGTGATTGTTCTTCGCGAGAATCGGACGTTAGTTAGATTCTTTCACTATTGCACACACAACGCATCAGTATGATGGCTGCGTGTACCTGACAATCGTCAATCCCTTTCAGTCACGCATACGCTCACTGTCCACCTGTCAAAGTTCGTTTTGTCACACTTGTGTGATCTGACAAATTCTGTTCCAACCAGTACGTCGGATGCAGCAACGACCGGACCAGCGGTCCACAAACGTGTACGTGTCTATTGCCCATGACACTGTTTCCTTCCAAAACACTAATTGCTCAATCGTAAGCTTCGTTTGTCTACCAGCAGTTTACTCATCTGTCGTTGTTCTACACTTCAGGCTGTTGGTTGTTTAATAATTGGTTAATTTCTGCTGACGGTCTATCAGCCATATTATCGACTACCGTGTACTTTGATAACGAGCATCAAAGTCACGTGACTATTTCCGTCAACATATCCGGTTTACTCTCTTCTTTTGTTCACGTCATTTGGAATAAGCGCACGTCGATTACTGGTAACCTTCACTACCACAAGTTGCATATAGCCCACGGCTCTAGTGCTCGCGTAATGTGATCAGCTTGTCTGATGGCTTTGATTACGAGGTTGCACCTGTTTATCTGCCGTCTGGTGGATCCATTACTCGTCCGACCCCAGTCATTGTGTTGCACACAGCACCAAGTAGCGGTAAGTTTAAGAGCAGACTTTCTGCAAACCGACCAAATACATTTCCACGACGCCCGTACACTGCTTACAGTTACGGTAAGCACAAAACATGCAACTTTGCAATGTCAACTTGAAGGAAATATGGCTAAACTAAACTCAGCCAGAATCTCAAAGGTCATGCGTCTGCGTGATCCTCATCAGGAGAGCCTCAACGTCACTTCTAAGCAGATTCTGCACGAAGATGACTAGACAGTTACGATCAGTAATGTTCACTTCAAGTAACCTGAATAATGATTTTTTAATACAGAACTCAACATGAAATTAATCTGCAAAAGAATCATTGAAAGTGTTTTGGGGTTGAAGAGGTGGGTGTGTATCTGCATTCTTACAGTTTGCTTTCCGGTTGCTTTGTCACACTGATCAACCACTTCAGAGCATGTCCATATAATCCAAAACCAGTTTGGTTGAAGAAATGTCTTCTGACTATCAAAGTATACCGTGTTCTCCTCACTGAATATGAACAACAAGAAGTGACTGCCCAGTCCTCAACCACATCTAGGACTGAAGAAGTCTGTCGTCATTAACCTCCCCTACACAACAGACAACATTACTAACGATGTAAGCCGATCGGTGAAATCTGCTACTGATCGCAATTGCCATGCGGTGGAACTGCGTTTGTTTCTTTTCCCCACAGGACAACTGTAATTTTTTTCTCGGAAAACTGCCCCTCATGTCATCAACCATTCCGCATACAGTTGCGGTGGTGCATCCACTGGCAAAGAGGACCGAAAATGGTGACAGAGAAAAGCGGACCACTTTTCCAAAGGGTTAGTGCAGGCGATGACAACGCGGATCACCATGCCAGCACTGAACGGAAATCTGGCGTCTTCGATCGCGAAGCACTTAGTTGAGACAGGTCATGTGGCTCCCACCTCCGCCTCGTTTATCGCCTTATCAGGATATAGTTCTGCTACAGCAAATATACCACCGAGCTACCAACTTGGTGACTGGACTCCAGAGTAAACCATATGAGGAGCGGATTGAAAGTCTTAAGTTGTTTGACTTCTGCTATCGCCGCATTAGAGGCGATTTGATCCTTACATACAACATATTACACACACCGAACCACCCGCTCCAAAAACTGTTTGTCCGGCGAGAACCGCGAATTAGCAGGACTCACGATTATTTGCTAGCAGTACCGCACTCGCGAGGGAACAGCCGGAGGTACTTCTTTGCAGTCCGCGTGTGTTTCGCCTGGAATTCTCTACCCCAAGATGTCGCTCACTCACCCAACTTAAATATTTTCAAAACTAATCTAGACTCATTTTTATCTACACAACCAAAAATCGAACCCCCACACAGTGCTTAAATTCTGTATTTAAAAAAACTCACAGACGCATTCTTGTTTTTCATTGTACGCACATCACATACTTCCATCCTGTGGTAATTGTAAAGC
Source organism: Paragonimus westermani (assembly GCA_008508345.1). NCBI lineage: Eukaryota > Metazoa > Platyhelminthes > Trematoda > Plagiorchiida > Troglotrematidae > Paragonimus > Paragonimus westermani. The sequence goes on from QNGE01002391.1 coordinate 85,060, forward strand.
TGATTGCTTCTTATACCATTAAAACCTTGAATTACCTTGAATTACCTTGAATTATCACGCATTCGCAGCCCCAAGATGTTAACATTTTCCGAAGCGTTGTTAAATCAGCTTCATACACCGACTCTCTGTTGATAGCATTTGTTTACGCAAGCAATCTCATTCTGGTAGTGCTGAAACCATTTGCCCCACCTTGATATGTACTCACGTGACGTTCGTTCCTTTCGTCGTTTGTTCGTCACGCGCTAAGTGAATATCCTATGAAACTGATTGATGAGAGTAAATGAAATCCCTACACCTCTCAGTGAGTGCCTTCTCGCCGTCGTGATGAATCGGACAAAAGGAACCCAGTGTTTCAGAGATCTAAAAAGAATCGTTAATATGTCATACTTTAAGGATACCTCATTTGAGTACAACCGACGTTCATGAGGATGATGTTTGTAGTTGTATAGGACTTGTCAGATAGCAGAGAAGTCGCCGACTTCGGTAGCGTTCTTGGGTAAAAGACCGGCCAGCAGTGCGGAACGACGTGATGAGCGTCGAATGTTGACACAAACACGATTTTGTGACAGAAAGTTCCGCACAAGCAGAAAGACCATGAAAGTGGTGAACAACAACACAGTTACCGTGCAGGTCAAAAATACTGACGTCAGCAACCCACTGCTCGGTCAGGCATTTTAAAACATCCTCATCAAAAACTAGTTGGTAAATGTAGTTCAGTGTCCGTATGTGCTAAATCAATACAATAATAGCCGTGAAATCGTGGATAGAGTACAAATTTCGACATCGGCAAAGATGTGTACCGGAGTGAAACTGGAATCTAATACATGTTTTCAAAAAGAGCTGGTTGAACAGTCTATAAGACTGCTGAAACTGAGGTCGATTGCGAGTGATCCTCAACTTATATTGACCATAAGCACACATCAATTGTTGGTGGCTTCTTGTCTTTAATGAGACCTGTAGCAGATGAGTGTGCAGAGAATACGGGAGGAAATACATTGTTCACCACCCCAGCTCCTTTAAAACTATGCACTCTCGATAGTGGTTACTTGATACTCGGACAGAACTGAAGTCAAAATTAGTACCTGCTAAAGTGGATTTGAGGTCTAATTTCTTCAGACTATTGTTTAATCGGAAAACTAATACATGGAGTATGGGCTTCAACAGAACAACAACAAAAACATACATTCACAGACAACATTGGTCTCAGGATGTCACGAATGCAACGGTTGTCAATGCCCAGTTCTTATATGTACAGCAAAACATTTCATTTCGAACTACACTCCAATGTTTTGTCTGGCATTTATCCTACGGTCACTTCAATATTCTAATGTATGCTAATGCCTCACTACTGAATGGCATTGTGAGTAGTATAGCGCGATCACCCGTCCTAACAACATTAACGTCATACTTTAAGGTGCAAACATCGGCGTACACCAGAATGAGGATGTAGAGGTCTCAAAGAGGCGGACCCCCTTGGATAGACAACAAGCATGAGCCGGATCCCTATGTGTGATGCACAACCAAACAACCTATCGGAAAGATGTGGTGCGCTCCAATTCCCCCTGTTAAACTCGTTGAATCTCGTTTGGTACGCCCGTCGTCTTATACTGAGTATCATGCGGGACGATGAATTTGTCTTTTGTGTGCAACATAAAATGTCTGTTTCTTCCTCTTTTGTTAGAACTGTCAGTGATTATCTATTGAAAATCTCTTTTTCGGTGTTGCTCGACACGCTCTCACCTTCATGTTCACCCGATTGTTTTAATGAGCTAATTTCCCCGTTTAATAGTGTCCGTTTGCAAACCAGCGTTTGATTACTCCATTTTGAACGCTTGTTCTGCTGTATGATTGGTGTCTGCAGTCCACCCACATTCAAGGTGAGAGAGCAGGGTTGGATCGGAACTTGTGTTGGAGGGACGCGTACGTTATGGCAGTGTGCATACTCAGAAGTGCACAGTTCCATCAATACATTTCAGCCAGATGCTCGTAAGTGTTTTATCACTGAATTGATAGATAGGCAGACATTCTTACCAAAGCCAGCTCAAGGTGAAGGTAGCCGTCATGACAAACTGACCATTCAGTACGTATCGTGCACTCAGGCGAGGGCTGTAACGGAGCTACGAGTCCCACAAATTCTGTTTCTGCTTACCGCTGCAGAGATCAAAGTCGGCCATCCGGGGGAAGGGTGTTAGTATCGCTTGTCATTTTTTGGGTCAGACAACAGACTCACACTAATGAGTTCGCGCGTCTCAGATCCAACACCGCCCAAGCACGTGCCTGGCTCAACGCGCACAGCAATGAAAACTGGCTGTTTCGTCGTGCCCTCGGTCGTCCGGATCGGCATTTGGGCTAATTCGGGTGATCGATCGATAGAACAAACCTGACCAGCTGTCGGACGTGGCATGACTGATTTGGCATTGACAATTCAGGAATCCTCGGTTGAGGTATTGAAACTGCTTTTGAAGCGGAAAGAAATCCTTCTGCAGAGTAATGCTGGTCTATCGATTTGAAAGTTTTTCTGTCTGATGAAGTTACCAAAGAGGCATTCAAAAGTTAGGCAAGCACACACCCACAGTGTCTGTTGAGATACACTGAGTGTGGGTCACCTGAAAATAATGTGAAATGATTGTCATGTTCTAATTTCATCCACAAGAATAAAAATGCCCAAGGACGCATCTCTTATTTTGTTATCTCCACATCTAGTCATTTTATTTCGAACCTGTAGGCACAGATTAGAGTTTAAAAAAAGAATGACAGTAGTCAGCGGGAAGGGGGCATCGTTTGCAAGTGCTGATGTCAAACAGAAACTGTTCGATGTTTCGGTTGATTCACTCACCAGTGGTCACTGCAGCAACGGTGCTCGGGCAAGGTGCAGTTTTTCACATACTGTGCACGCTTATGAAATACTGGGGACGGTGAAAAGAAGTTGTAACCAGAGGTAAGCTATGAAATGCTGAACATCTAGTTAGGGTTGTGAAGAGTTCCCATTCTTCAGGATCCTTACTGTGTTGTCTGTTCAAGTGATCAAAGTTCCACACATCGATTCTTAGTGTATAGACACAATGAGACAGTAAACTTTGTAGGAAAGTGTTTCATTGTAGCCGAGCATAAACCAACATCCTCAGTAAATCATAATCATAAGCTGCACAACCGACTAAGAAAATAGTTCGCAGGTGCAGCTTCAAAATGATTATGATCAATGTCTTACCATGGCCTGCTAGTCCACTGCGCATTGCTTGCAAAGACAACAGTCGTGCTCTGCGCGAACTGTCAGTTTCATTACGGGTGTATGGCCCCACAACACTCCAGTTTTAAGGCACTCCGATTAGGTGGATACAGGTGTCTGTTGTACCACAGCAAATTCATAAAACATGAGTTCGCTGCTTCTTCAACAAACCTGAGGTTTTTGCAAGTTTCTGACAAACACGCGGAACACTTTGTTTTCCTCGTAAATTCCGTAAATCAGAACCCATGGGGCTCGGATAAAAAATACCTGCATTTCAATCACGTCAGACAGCAAACGGACCACGAGAGATCATGTGTGAACTTATAGCGTAAAACTCATTGGTGAAGAGCAGTGTGCGCATGTTAGTTGACGGTCAAAACAAAACTGGTCAAATAGAGCGTGAGTGCATCTGATAATACGAATTGAAACCACTTAGCGGGAAATTTTTTCAAAAATATTTCAAAATTGTTATGTAAATGATACTAATTGAACATCGCCCACACTTGGTAGCAGCTAACGCATCCCCATAGATTATCCAGTCGAGTTCTTTCCAAAAGAATGACTAAACTCGAGCCTAGCTCTCGTTAGAGCTCGTCAGTAGCACATATCTTTGCCACAGCAGGGCCAGAACAGCAGCCATGTCTTCATAAGGCAACCGTGTCAACCACGACGCCAGTGACCTCGCACTGGGCATGACCGAATCATTTTATATGAAGCGTTCAGCCAACTTCGCTTGAGTAGTGTTCAGATTGTCCGATCGTCTCGAGAGAAGACACAGTAAGTGCCCTGATAACTTCAATCGATGACCCCATGATTAGGACTTCTCTCCAAGTGGAAATCACAGAAAACATTAACTTGTTGAGTGGTATTTTAATTAATGATGAGCAGCATGGAAAATTCTGTGGAAATGCGACAGCTGCGATCAACTGTGGGTGATGTTCAGTTTGTATGAAAGCCAAAATCTCTTACTACTTATAATATAAATATTAGCAGGTCTGCAGTTGCTGTAAACTGAGCGATAAATGAAATAAATTTGGAACCATGTGTGTAATCTTTTAAGCAAACAGTGGGTTATATGTTGGAGGATTTTGTTGGTGAGAAACGCCCCAATAGAAAAAAATGCATTGTATACTGGCTGAGAAGGATTGCAAATTATTTTTGAGACCGTTTTTCACATGCTGTTAAGTGTTTAGGAGAAACCAACTGGACTATTTCCCATAAAAAGAACTCACAACGATTCAACAAGCATTTATGAGAAAAAAGTGTACGTTAGCTTTCTTTAAAAAGAGGATTAGCAGGTATACATACATTTACATCATATTACTAGTGAGTAGATTGGTAGATTGGACAGAATTCCAACCAGCGAGAGAAACAACAGTTGCCTGCACGACATTGGAGCAACGAACCAGCGCCACTAATTCTGACACGGATCCTTCAAACTGGGCTACTCATCCATTCCATCCACAAAATCACAATGGCGATTATCTGTTGATTTGAAAGTTTTTCGCTTAATTTGTCTTGAAAAGTCGTACCTCAGAATTAGCACTTTTCAATCACTCCTTGCTAACCACCAGTTTACCGCATGTCTGGAAACTGTTTACAGTCACATATCTTCATAGATGGGCACGGAGACGACCCAGTAATCGATCGATCAGTAGCACTGTTTTCAGTGGTCTGTAAAGTATTGACAGCATAGTAGATGACTCTTCCCAGACTAAGGTTGAACACCTCCAACTGGTCACCAAGAAGCAACATGGCTTTCATGGTGGATACTCATGTGTCACAAAAATGCTGATTGTTCATGAGGTTTGCACGAACGCTACAGATACAGCATTGGTGATAGATGTGATTTGTCTTAACTTTTCCAAAGCCTTTGACAGAGTTGATCATTCCATCCTGTTGCGAAAACTGAATAGTTACTTCTTGATGATCACCTATTCACCTGAAAACAGGATTATCTGACTGAACGTAAGTTCGTCGTCAATGTGAATGGATACCTGTCATAGTGGTTCCCAACCAACAACGCAGTCCCACAATGATCTCTCTGAGGAAACCTGTTACTCAGTCTTTACATTCTCGAGCTACCCAGTATAGTCAAGTCGCTGCTGTTGCTCTACGCCGATGACACAAAGCTGTGGTTAGCTCTAGATTACCCAGAAGATGTGACGACCTTGCAAGACGATTTGAATTGTCTAAGTCAGTGGTTCATAGAAAATAACTTGCCTTCCAATGTTAACTAATGTAAATCCATACACGTTCACCATCAAAACAGTACCGACTACCACATTGGTGACACAAAGCTGCTCATTTCAGCATTAGAAAGAGACCTACGTGCCATGGTCGCAGACAGTTTGAGTTTTTCTACAAATTGTGCTACCATGGCTAGGAAGGCACAAATAACCCTGAATCTTCTAAGAGGAATTCGTGAAACCTTCGACTCTGAAGTGTTTCTCACTATGTTCGCCTCCATAATTGACCCACACTTGTAAGCAAACATACAGGCGTGTCATCTTTAACTTAAGAAAGATCTGGTACTTAATGACAGAGTTTAGAGACGGGCCGCTAGAGAAATTATGGGACTCAGGAAATCCCTTACCCCGAAGGACTGGAACAGTTAGGTCAATTCTTACCTACAAAGTGCTCCTCACCTCGGGTCATCCATTGCCACATCCCCTCTCACGAAATAAAGACGGACTTTTAAGAGGTCACCCGCCGAAACTGAGTAATGGAGCAGGCGCGTTACTCTGCAGACAGAACTGGTTCACAGATATGATCTGTGAACACTGGAACACACCACGTAACTCTGTGGTCACGCCCGAATAGGTTAAGTTTTAAAACATTATTCGATCGACATATACGTGAGAGGCAATGTGCACTACACGTTGACTAACCATTACATTAGCTCATGCTCACAGGTCAACTGTGCATGTCTGATTGACTGTTGTTTCAATGTGGTTCAGCGTTCTTTGCTGAAATGATTGCAGTCAGCAGTTTCATTGAATTTACGTTTTATTCTGTTCCGTTCCTTAATTCTGCATATGTTTAAAAACCGTCAACCACGATATTTCATTGACCAGCACAGTGACAGGAACGCACATTCAAAGATCTTTCTTCTCCATGTAATGACCTATGAATCCTCTGACTAAACCATAGTTTTTAGATCTCATGTAAACACCTCCACTCAAAATCCCATAGTTAACCTATGTGGAATATCCATACGGGAGTTGTACTAAATAGGTGTTGAGATGTACTGTTTTGCAACAATGGCAAAGAATAGAGAATAGGCTTCTGAAATCTCCCGATCACTTATACTCACGGCGAAAAAATGGGTTCGGTTCATCCGTGTAAACTCTGACGCACACATTCCTACTAGTAGTCAATACCAAACTTATGGAAATGTTTATAAACTGTTTGTCCTGATTTCGCTTGTTCGACGATCGTATATTGCACATTTAAAAGTTTTTAAGATGATATTAAACGGTCGATATTCTCGTAACCATTTCGCACATTGTAGCGTTATACCAGTGATAGGTTCTAACATCACCAAAATGTATCATGTAAGGAAGAGGGTGCACATCATTTTTGGTTCCTTCGGGAACTATTGTGGATTTTTTAATTTATTAAAATAAGTAACAACCGATGAAAAAAGGGTTCTGTCTGCATTTTGATCTTTTTTCTTCCTGGAGTTAACTTCTTCCACCATTCATGCCATGGAACTTAATACGAAAAATTAGAGGCAATGGTAACACGATGAACAATCAAATTTATTCTTCAATCTTAATAAGTAATTTCGTTTTTTTAAATTGAGAAAATTAACGATAAATAGTGGGAGATTTTGGTTTTTTGTGTACGGTGAAAATCACCCACAGCTGATCGCAAATTTCTCATTCGAGTAGATGGTTCAATCGACCTCCTTCGAAAAGAAACACTAGGCTCGAGTTCCGCTGTTTCTAGATCTCGTCAGTAATGCATATACTTGTCACGACCGTGAATTAAACTGCGGCCAGGCTTTCATGAGGCAATCGCCTTGACTACTGCGTCATTGACTTCATTGAAGACATTATCAAATACTCATATACAACAAAAACATCTGTAATGAACTAATGCCTAGGCTTTAGCTACAAAATCATCGGTTTCTCCCCTACAAGCCTTCAACTAATCTATTGTTTTACATTTGTGTTATTCAAATACGAGGTGGTACAGTACATCATTTAAGGCATGACAAACTGTCTCATAGAATACTGCATACGGCGTTCCTTTTAAGGTAATTGTAAGTTGATTTTGTTTTTGTTCACGGTACTTTGGTTGCTTACCTGTTAGCAGTTTGTCGACAAGCCAACACAGGATTTATTCTAGGTGACTACGTTCTCATCAGTAGTTGGTCTTTGGCGTCAAATTAAGTAGACTAGATTTCTCTGAACTTCACTGTTCACGGTTAACATTAGACAAATAACTTATATCTTCCAATCTTTTGCACACCTGCTTCTCTGTTGCTTCTCGAAAGTCACTTTTTTCTAAACGACAAGCTAATTTCTTATTTTGCCCGAAGCGCACAACATACATAGTGTACCTGATGGTTGGGAACAGTGGTGGTGTTGTTTGTAGCTCAGGTTGATGGTTTTGGTACTGATATGTTCGCCGAGCTTGGTATTTAGGTTGCAAACGTTTCATCACCAGGCGAGGTGACATCATCAGTGCGTAAGTGTTTCAGCGTATATTTTGAATGTGAAGATTGATCGATGCCTGCTCTTATATAGGAGAGTGAGTTGACCTACTAGCCTGGATTCTGGTTGGTCGCTTTCCGTCGTGTTTGGCCTCTGGTCCGACCCACCATTGGTTGTTTTTGTCTTATCAGTTCAAGTTGCTCTGTTTGGGTTTACCGGTATTTGGGCTCGATGGCGTTTACGTCTCCTCAAATCCTTGATTCGCATTGGTTCATAGATTTTGTCTAGCTCGATGTGTTTGTTTATTGAACCGGTTGATGAGTACCAAGCTTCGAGAAATTCTCTTGCATGTTTGGTATTTGCCTGAGTAAGGATTTCTGCGCTGTTCAAGTTGAAGGCGTGTCCAGTTTCATCCTCATGGACGGAGATCAGGGAAAATTGATCGTGTCTCTTGATGGCCAGTTCGTGTTCATGTATTCGTGTTGATAATTTCCAGAAATTATCAACACGACGGAAAGCGACCAACCCGAATCCAGGCTAGTAGGTCAACTCACTCTCCTATATAAGAGCAGGCATCGATCAATCGTCACATTCAAAATATACGCTGAAACACTTACGCACTGATGATGTCACCTCGCCTGGTGATGAAACGTTTGCAACCTAAATACCAAGCTCGGCGAACATATCAATACCAATACATAGTGTACACTTGAGTAGATATCCACTGGTTGTGGTCCGGCTGGCCCACAACTGAGAGTGTATCTTGGTCCTAATATTCACTGGGTATTTTACTGACTAATCGGTTTTGTACACCTGTTTGTTTCAGTGCAAGTCCCCTTCGGGTGGTGGCGCCTTGCCTGCACCTGGAATTCGCATCAATAGAAACATTATTGATAGGTGCACTAGCTTTTGTCATTGGGGTAGCAATCTGTCATGTCCATAGATCACCGGTTGCCAGCTTGTACTTCGAAAGATAGTGCTACCCTAGGACGTTCTGGAAGAAGTGGTTGGAAGAGCCACAACATGAATATGAACACTAAGTTACTTGTCTATCGTTCACTGATGCTGTCGACGCTGCTGCAAGACAGTGAAAATGGGACACTGTATCAATGGAATGCACGGTATTAGAACTAATCCCGTTTACAAAGGTTAAAACCATTATTGGGTTTTCTTTGGTCGGACATGTTTCCGAACACCGGGGTATTCCGGCAAGCGGATAGGGACGAGAATGAAACACTAATGCTCAATCGGCTTCTTTGGGAAGGAAATGTCAGTCAAACGGGCGACGAACGCGTTCCGAATCAGCTGCTGTACGGACAGACGAAGACAGATAAGCAAAATTGTGGTGGTCATTAACGTATATATCGGGATGTTGTTTAATTAAGTAGTTCGCTTTGAGATATCGATTTCAAGTCTTAAATCTGAAGGAATATGATCTGGATAAACGTCTCAATGTTCAGTGTGTGAAAGTTGCGCGGAACTAAACTGAGGCGCACGGTACGCAAATGAGTCATAGGCGTCATAGGTTATGGTGACGACAATACGGTGTTGTGATGTGTGGTGCTGCGAATGTGATGGCCGTCCCGGATTGTAAGGTTGTCGGCTTACCATTAATACTCCTTCGGTAAAGAGATGGTGAGTGCGTTAAGCACAAGTGAGCTATCAGTTACCTATATCTTTCGTTCATACCAACCATCGATTCCCGCTGTTTGACCGTTCACCTGCCGTCTTATTAAAAATGTGGAGTAATGGTAGCCTTCGAAAGTTTCTTTTCTTCAGTTCTACTGGTGCACTGTATAGTGAAGAGTTCGTTTGGTTTACATTCCTAATTTAAATTTTGTTTTTGCTTTCTCATGCTATCTGGAATACATTAAAAAATAGTCGTATAAATAACTACCTTTTGCCTTATATTTCCAGTATCTTTCTTCTCAGTTCGAAATAAGAGCTTCAATTTCACATTAATTTACCATGTGGCTAACCAGAATTAGCTGGCTACAAAAGCCTTCATTCACATTCTGGTTTGCACTGGATACGAGGTGTGTTCGTGAAACCGTAATTTGTGCAGCGCAAGTCATTGGTGGTGAGCAAGTGTCCTTCGGCTTCGACCTCTGTGACAGACTAATCTGAAACTGGTGGTACCAGCTTTGTGTGTAACGGTTTTAGCATCAGGCATTCCAGCCTGACGCCCTGCCTACAGCAGTTACGTTGGCTAGTCTCGGTTCTATTTTTCCGATTAACCCATACACATGTTTTGTTTTGCTACGTCACGTTTTTGTGGTATGAATACACTTGCTACCTATTGATTACGTTTCGAAGTGAGGACATGACAACAACAGTCAGTCGACTTCGACTACCCTCTTCTACGCCTGCGTGATATTCATTTAAAGCTCGTAAACTAGTGGTTCTGGTCCCATTGTAATCATCTAACCAGTCGAAATACGAAATACCATTTACTCATGCATTTTCCGCTGAACTTAGTTTATACGAGTAATAATATCAAAACCTATTGTTGATTTTATCGTATAAAGTCAAGATGACATGTTCATATATAGGTGCAACGAATGTTTCTACGAATGTTTCTGTCGCCAGTTCGAGTACAGCCGAAGTTTAGATTTTTCACAAACAGGTCTCAGGTAAACCCAGAAAAACAAAATTTTCTTGAAATAAGTGCATACGCATGCTTGTCAGCCAATAACTAAGGCAGAGTGAATGAATAAATTCGATGAGCTAAGGAAATATCGGCTATTTTTTCTCTAAAACTTAAGTGGAAATAAACGTCGTCGTCAAAAACTCCCCCTAACAGGGTATCAATTCTTAAACAAGGTAAGATTTTAAAACTCATGCACTGCGATCAGTGATAGTGGTTTGTAGGTTGTGGGCTGCACGTAATACGGTAGTTATTTGTCAGAACCACCAAACAGACATGTGCCCATGTTTAATGCTGAAGTGTCATCAAATCTGTTGTTAGTGTTACGGACCTCATGGTTATTGCTTGTTGAAACTGATACGAAGCTATCACATCAAGTTACCATACCTCAGGTCCAGGTATACAGTGGTAGTTTTAACATTACGTTCAGATTAGAAGATAGAGGAAAAAACTGGTCGCCAGATATTTTTTGCTGTGAAAAGGTATGATTGCATGCAAACTGTGATACGACTGGACTGTGGTTTGGGTAAAAAGGAGACAATTACGCTTCGAACACACGAACCTGGAATAAAAGATCATACTCAAAACCACAGATTAACTTAGGACCGTAACCAACCTGAACAGGGGAAATATGGAAGAGGAGAAAACGGCTATATTTTGGAGAATGTCATTCACGTTCATGTACCATTGTGATGGGGTGAACAATCACATCAAACTACTCAATATACTTTCAACGTGCTCAATGTAATAGTTATAAAGAGTGCACATTTAATACACGATCGAAACATGTGAGAGGTTGACTGATGAGTCATCGGTTCAACTAGGTAGGCTGAATGGAAAATTGCTTTTGTGGAACTTCCAGAACCGGAGATTCCGTGATGGCTTAAACTTCCTAGCATTATCTGGAGATATTGAGTCAATCCAGTCAGAACAAAGAAATGACATGGGTTTTTTAAAATCCCATTTTCAATGGTTTGATGTACAAGTGTTTACTGTGAAGCACCTACTAGCTAAATTATATGATCAAAATTAGTGGGCAGGCCAAAGTGAGAATTTCCCAGAAAACTGGAGCAGCGTTATACGGGTCTTCAAGTTCTGCTGAAGACCGTTTCTGTGTTGGATGATTTAGAAAGTAGGATTGACAGAGTGGGTAACAGCTTCAGCAAGACAGACTGAGAAAGTTTGCAGTTGCAACTTTGTGAAATAGGAAACATGACGATCCATGTCTAATCGTTGGGTTACGCGTAGCCCGAAGACGGATCTCCAAACCGAAAACAAGACTGAACCCAGATATTTCTACGGTACGACTAAAGAAAATGCACAAACAATTACAGTAAGCAAACCTCAATCGTTCACTACGATAGTCTCGATAAAAAAGTCACTGGTTTCCCTACGGGAACAGTAGGGTTAAATGTGAACCGTCATACGAGTAGGCCAGGCCAGTAATAGCTATCGGAGCCGCAAACGATTATTGACAAGCTAGTTCATTAAAACAAAGGCGGGGCAGGTAAGGTATTGAGGACGAATGTCAGATTGATGAGTAGAAATGAAGAATGTAAACATTGGGAACGGATTTTCTTAGTCCCGGGACAAACAGATTTACAGAAGTATATCAGGGAAAAGTGGTAAGACAACTACGAAAAACAAATATCCGGGGGGGGGCAGACTATCACACATGCAGTGGACAAGTAAGTAGGCGCTCAACGCTCGTCCATTAACAGTTAAAAACGCCTTTCCTGAGGAGCACTCGGAACGTAGCCCCAACAGGTATCACAATAAAAGAACGCGTTAATGTTTAGAAACGAGCCGTACATCTCCAGAAATGTTCGGAAATGTGATAGGTAGTTAGTTCCCACCTAATCTGTGACCAGCGACAGCAACCAAGAGAAAAAAAGGCAACGCGAGGTGGACCCCAACTCACTTCTGAGGCACTGATTTGGGTTAGGTAGGAGGAAATGTAACAAATGAGCAGCGTGGTTGTTGGAGCATTCTATACGTTGAAGTCAGCTTACCTCTGGTATGTTTGTAGTGCTATGATAATTGTCCCAGTCTAAACAAAGTGTCTAGGTACGATAATGATCATAATGTTGTGGCCCGCTTTCTCGTCGCGTTTATTGCCCTTCTATTAAAGACAGTGACCTACAGATGATACAGGCCTGACGCGAGCATAACCAGTAAGTACAGGGCGAGGCTCAGCGTTGGGCTTTCACAGTGGAATCTTCTGGATTACCTAAGTGTACGATCTTCCACAAAGACGTTGAGCAACGCGTAGCAATAAACCAATGATCCCAAGCATTCAAAACAAGATTGGGTCGTAATGCCACGGCACTATTGGACAAATCATCAAAATGAATATTCGGACAACCTCAACAGTTTTGATCGACAGATCATTTCCTGGGAATCGGTTACAATTTGCTGCTGAACGGGATAAATATGAACCATAATCACATAATAAGGCATTCATACTCAAAAGAGCTCTTCCGAGCAGTGAACAGGCTCAAATCAATGGGGATGAGCCGAGCTCCAAAAACGGGGTGCATGCACCACTCGACTAAAGTACAATGACCGACAACTGGCTATTCGCACAACCATCAAATTGACGTGACAAAACAAAATCGTCTAGGTCCAGGTCCAATTAACGTCCAGAAACGGGGGAGGTTGAATGCAGAGTGGTGAATATTCTGGGGAATTGGGTTGGGTCGGATTTTCACATGATTGTGGTTCAAAATTTGATACACCAAGTAAGTAACGAATGTGAACACTGTGTGCACAGTATTGGTACATATATCGGTAGGTACTTGCAGTGTGTTATTTCCGGCTCTTCTCTAACGCACACTGTTTCAGACGACGTTATTTATACTTAAACGATATGGGAGTTATGCGTCAGCATAACAGATGTCTATAACAAATGGAAAAGTCACTGAGAAATCAGTCGCCAGTTAACCATTCCACAGCGGTCGTACAAATAAGCTGTGGATAATTTATAGTTTGATAACCTCGGTTTCCTTCAGTCCAGACACGCACGACTGTCATTAGTGAGGTCAAGGATTTGAAACATTCCAAGGCGTACAGATCGATTCTATAAACTCTCTACAGTTGTGTATTAGAACATGAATTGATCCGGAAACACAGCGAACAGTTTAAGATATTGACTGTTAGTTCTTTATTCTCCCGTATCAGTAAATTTGCCCCTGTACAATTGCAGGTAACACCGTTCGTGCCAAAGCTCATGATAATTGTAGCCACCGCATTAGAACTGGCTTACGCACGCTGCAAAGCTCCAATCCTCACGCTTTTAATCCGATTGCAGTGACCACCACATGGGTCACCGTTCCAAAATAGGACCGAGTCGATGGTTTAAAACTGGGATTCAAAAACACCACCGGGTTAATAGTTCAACTATAAACGGGTCAAATGAAGTCCGTCGAATATGACCGGACGATAGGTGGTGGTGAGCATCAGACACGAAGTGGTAAACAAATCAGACGTTCATCAAACAAGAGAGAAAACAATGAAGAAAGACAGCTGAAAGATTATGAAGATTGCAGTATACTAAAATTTTCACTCTCTGGCCCGCCATGTGTTTGTGCCAGTCGCCTTGCTCTCCAATGGATCACAGCTAGCTGTTCGTGAAAACGTACTTGTGAAATTCAATGTGTGACTGAACCGTTGTAGGTCGATGACACACTTGCTCGAAACGTTGTGTTATTCCCAATCTGTTTACCTTTATCAGGGTTGTTTACACGTGCGGCCTGTACAGTCAGTTTTCGATTGACTTTTTGGTAATTTGTAAATCTGTGTCGTTCGTGAATTCAGCCTTTTATTTCCTTCGTTTGATGGAAAAGACGGCTGTTATAGCAAAACCTGTTGGGAAGACATTGTATTCTGACTTCGTCTATTTGTACCCACCGGCGCATGCTGGTTCCCAGTTCAGCGCTGTCGTTCAAGCGCTGGAGTGGTTTCAGGGTGGTGTCAACGTGCCGGTGTTATCGCTCACAGGCCGTGGTGGTCACAACACTGGGACGATGGGGCCTAACGACCAGAACAGAAACGCGCGTAAACCCCCTTGTCTGGCTGTGGTTACAGCAGTGTGTTGTGTCGGTCCGTTCAGCTGACTCGATTAGGGAGGCTGTTCGTTGGGTGAGCCCTTTGGGTCGGACTCCGGATTTTTTTTTCCGGGTCCACACAACCTGGACAATCTGTCTCTCTCACATCGGTTACTCGGCTGTGCCTTCCGTTTCAAGCCGTGCCTCGCAACATTTGTAGCCCGTTTATTTGGGTTACTTCGCGAAGCCTAATTTGGACAGCCCTGACAGCACTAGCCGGCACAGCTTGTGTGACAAAGCGGCCCATTCACGTAACTCAGCCGCCACGCCTTCGGGTTTTACACCGATCAAAGCCGAGCGCCCTAGCTACCCTGACGAGCCAACATACAAATGGCCGTTTGCAACACACTACAGAGCCTGTCAATCAAGTTAGTACGCGGCTTTCGTGTTTGCATTCCTGCGTGGACTCATCGACGCGTAGGGTTTGCCGTGCCCGTTTTTGGTCAATCGGGACATGAGGCCAAGTGAGTTCGTGCGTGGGCACGTATGCGCCACCAACCCTAGCTAAAACGGTTATCCACATCCCGTGTGCTCCGCTGGTTCTGATGTGACATCGTGGCAGATGGTGGACCAGGACCACACGACGTACTCGCCTCAAAGCCAATCGGCTATGATCATCATCAAAGTTCATACACTGATCCAAATGATGTCTGATATCACCAAGCTGTGATCTCTGGCTGAGGATGACTGGTAACGGAAACGCTGTGACCGCCCGATTTCCCCCCACTGATTCACCCGGATAATTCATTTGGGCGGACTTCATCACGGAAGAGTTTATGCGGCCCTAGATAGCCTGAAATACTTTAACACCGACACAAGTCGTCCTGAGACAAACAGTTCGTGTAGCGTTATGGGTCGTGATTGTGTGTAGGATCGCTTGTGAAATCATTTAACAGCAGTGATTACCTATTCGAAACCGCTATGTGAACGTTTCGATCGACCTCCCGATACTTCTGATTCTTCGTTGGCGTCCTCTTCTGACAACGCTGTGATCTCTCAGTAGGTCAGTGAGTTTACAGATACAAGGATGCTCATATGCCAATACAGAATGCAGGTTTTCTAAGGAATTATTGACTTTCTGTGTTCTAAAACACATGGAAGGTATTCAAAATGTCATGGGAAAATAACGACAGGCTTCGCGAACCTGGAAACCGCCCACTTAATTGGTTGTTTGCAGTCGGGCCAGTATAACGCCTCGGTTGTTGTACGTATTCGTATGTAGAACGCACGCCTATTTGGTCAGTTGACTGCTGTCGTTGGGACAGGACATGAGGCAACACTGCATCTGATCTGTACAAGTTGCCTCGCAAACCACGCGTTCCGCGGCGTGGATAAATTTGCCTGCCAATCGTAAATATTGTGCAATCGGAACACCGCTAAATCAACTGACCAAGCTAGTGGCAACATATGACAGCTAAACAAAATTATGTAAATGATGGTCATAATATTAACCCACTTTTCCACTACCTACTCCATGATGGACGTAGGGGGTCGCGTTGAAAATAACGGTTCCTCTCAGCACAAACTGGGAAGACATTTTCAAAAGGTGCCGTTCTAATGTGAACTGGTATTATGGTGGATTGTCAGGTCGGAGGTGCGAGTTTTCGAACTCTCGGCCGAATACCTCAACGAGGGGGAGGTACGTTCGAAAACCTGCCGCGATCGGATCAAGGACAACGTGCGCGACCGGATGAGTCATCGCTCGACTGGATCGGACCAACGGTCAAGGCAGGGCAGGCGAAATACCACAGACGGCCAGATCGGAGGCGTGGTTTTTCCAACATTCAGAGGAACATCTCGACACGATGTTGGAATACGGTCAAGGCCAACACTGGGTGGATGGCGGACAGCACGAGCAGCCGGACGAGCCATCGCGCAACCAAATCGGACAAACAGAAGAGGAATGGCAAGCGGAAAACCCTCCGATAGAAGGCACCGGTCACACACGTAAACCGGTCAGAAGTGCACACGACGTGTGAACGGAAATCTGTGGGTGCTGCGGGTTGGAATTGTACCTCATAAACGAGAGAGCGTGTGTTGTATGGGACTGGCGATTTGGAGAATAAAGATTATGCTTTATTGGACGCTTTCTCGCTACAGTATGAATATTGGTCCAATGGTCAGTTGGGAAACAGTCTATGAAAAGGTCACCGACACAGGAATTGTGTGTTCTTGTAGGACTGTGTGTACGATCTTCCACGAAGACATTGAGCAACACGTAGCGACAAGCAAACGATTCCAAATCATCAAAACTAGGTCGGATCACAATACAACGGTACTACTGAACAAGGTACTAGAGTGAATAAGTAGACAATCTCAATCGTTTCGATCGACAGATCGTTTTCGGGAAATGGATCACAGTTGGGTACCGAACCAGTTAAAGATGAGCTATAATCACATGATATAACATTCGTAACCAACAGAGTTCTGCCGAGCAGTAAACAAACCCAAAATGATAAGGACGAGTCGAGCTCCAAAAAAGGTGGTGCACACACCACACAAGCAGTCTGCGGTAACTGGCATCTATCCAATTGATGCGATGAAACAAAGACATCTGGGTCATAGTACAGTTGACGATAGGAAACAGGGGAGGTAGAATATACAAGGGTGAACACTTGGGAAGGATAGAGCTGGGGTGGATTTTCACAGTATTTAACTTGAAAAGTTCGATGTATCATTTAGAACAATAGAGCGGTGTTTGGAATCCACTTAAACACTGCTGCATACCATGATGCGTACGGGCTGTCTACAAGACAAAGATTTTAGGTCGTTCAACAAGGTGCTTTGTCGAATACTTACGAAAAAGGTGTCAGCTAGACAGAGTTAATCTTGGTCCCATCAAAGTGTATAGTTCGCAGTACTTTGTATAGATTTCACAAACTTGCATGGCCTCAGTATTTCTCCAAGTGATTTATCCACGAAACAACTGTCTTGAACTGAACTACCCCATAATGAATTGCTTGTGGAAGAAAATGTTTGATCAAATGAACGGACATAAATAAGAAATCCTACTGTGAACAATGTGAATTTTACAACACGACGAGACGAAGTTTTATTGCTCCAAATCAGACCGGTCTGCATTTTGGTTACAGGTAACATCATAAAATTGTAACTTTTCAAAAAAATGGTCGGCTTATTGACCGGCCTTAAAAATTTTCTACTGGAGATTCAACAGAAAGAAAGGGAGTAGAAATTGTCCTCGAACCTCACGCAGTTTTGAAGTTGCTAAAAGCAGAATATATAAACCACCGAGGTTTGACCACTTTTGACAAGGTCAGTAAATAAGGCGCTGTACAATTGCAGGTAACACCGTTCGTGCCAAAGCTCATGATAATTGTAGCCACCGCGTTATCACCACATCAGGACTGGCTTACGCACGCTGCAAAGCTCCAATCCTCATGTTCTTAATCTGATTGCAGTGACCACCACATGGGTCACCGTTCCAAAATAGGACCGAGTCGATGGTTTAAAACTGGGATTCAAAAACACCACCGGGTTAATAGTTCAACTATAAACGGGTCAAATGAAGTCCGTCGAATATGACCGGACGATAGGTGGTGGTGAGCATCAGACACGAAGTGGTAAACAAATCAGACGTTCATCAAACAAGAGAGAAAACAATGAAGAAAGACAGCTGAAAGATTATGAAGATTGCAGTATACTAAAATTTTCACTCTCTGGCCCGCCATGTGTTTGTGCCAGTCGCCTTGCTCTCCAATGGATCACAGCTAGCTGTTCGTGAAAACGTACTTGTGAAATTCAATGTGTGACTGAACCGTTGTAGGTCGATGACACACTGTACAATTGCAGGTAACACCGTTCGTGCCAAAGCTCATGATAATTGTAGCCACCGCGTTATCACCACATCAGGACTGGCTTACGCACGCTGCAAAGTTCCAATCCTCATGTTCTTAATCTGATTGCAGTGACCACCACATGGGTCACCGTTCCAAAATAGGACCGAGTCGATGGTTTAAAACTGGGATTCAAAAACACCACCGGGTTAATAGTTCAACTATAAACGGGTCAAATGAAGTCCGTCGAATATGACCGGACGATAGGTGGTGGTGAGCATCAGACACGAAGTGGTAAACAAATCAGACGTTCATCAAACAAGAGAGAAAACAATGAAGAAAGACAGCTGAAAGATTATGAAGATTGCAGTATACTAAAATTTTCACTCTCTGGCCCGCCATGTGTTTGTGCCAGTCGCCTTGCTCTCCAATGGATCACAGCTAGCTGTTCGTGAAAACGTACTTGTGAAATTCAATGTGTGACTGAACCGTTGTAGGTCGATGACACGTCTATGAAGGCTGTAAATTACTAACATGGTTTGAGCGGATTGATCCAGACAGTGGATAACCAGCTCATTCAAATGTTCACGAACTACCACTAAATGATAGAAAACGTGCTATCTTGTAACTGGAAATATGTAACGTGGATACGGAAGCGGCACAGAGGATTCATTACACAGAAAAGATGACCGGTGTTTAGTCAAAGCGACTCAGTTTGAAACAACTCCGATTCCTTCTCAATCTAGTGATTTCCCAGGTTCTATCCAAACCATTCTCAGAAGGATTGGTAGAGTCAGAATACACATTGGTAACCCATTTCGTGCTCCAATGTTAACGGAATGGTGAAAGCAACAGTAACTGTCGTGGTCTAATGGATGCGGTGGTCAACCAGTGCTTACATGAACTGGATCCATAAGTCCCTGTCTGAACTCCACACACAGAGTGGTCTTACCCGAATAACCAATGTTGACCAGACAATCTAACCTTGTGGACAAGGCAACTATGGATCTATCCCTGTCTGGATGTCATGCCCCACGTCGCAGACGCAACACTCCTGTCAATCACTTCCGAATCCAGTGGGCACGGTTGAGACAGTCGTGACCTCACCCCAGTTCGTGGTCGTGTGTGTGTGTGGGGGGGGAGGTGAGCGAAACAAGAGGCTTTACTCCGAACATGTCTAAGCGTTCAGGTCAAGGCCTTTGGTCTAGACGGTCGAGCAGACATGCTGGTTGCAGGCTATCGGTTTAAGCTGTCTGTCGAGTGATTTCAGGTGGAAAAAGGACGAGCGTGAAAATTGTGTCAGAAGATTAACACACGAACGACCATTAGGTCTTTTTCTGCCATTTTCCAAATCCAAAGTCATCTTTTTAAATCTCTTGTTTCTCCTCGGCTATGTAAATTTAACGCCTATCTAACACAGTGGGAAATCACACCAATTGTGTGCGAATGGAACAGACAGGAGAACGTATCATATATTATGACCCTAACTGTTGGTGTAACGAACGCATGCTATGGTGTCAAGTAGATACGTACCTGGGAGTAGAAATAACGCAGTGACAAGGATTTACACTACCAACCATCTGGCTGGAAAGCCGATCTGAATGCGAACGCTGCGATCAAATGTGAGTGACGGTCAACTTGAGAACAAATTAAACCCCCGACTACTCATCAGTAATCTTTAATAAGCACGAAAATCGAGTATGGTGCTCCTTTTCGAAATGAGGTGACTGAAGTGTCTGTGGGACCGCGTCACTTGTGATCACCTACATCAGCCAAACCCCACATTACTCACTGACAATCAAAACACCGCCGAACAAGTCCATGGGTTCTGTAATTCACCTTGCAGAGAAACCCTATTCGTGGGGTTATCGATTGGAACCAACATAACAGTTACTGTACCTCCTCTCGGAGTGACCCCGTAATGTGAACACTGATCACACGCAAGCGTGACTGTGCGTTTGTATGCGATAATTCAGTCGTGTCTAAACGTGAAACCGCTGACACAGTGGTCAACACGGTCGCCTCACGAATGCAGACTGGGAGTTGCAGCCCTGACCGTGGAAAGAATGTGCATTACTGACGAGCTCTAACAAGAGCGGAACTCAAGTGGAGTGCCTCTTTTGGAAAGAGCTTAGCTGAATTGTCTCCGGAAATTGGACAGCTGCAATCGATTGTGAACGACGCTCGCTTAGTCTGAAACGTGTGAATGCGCACAGCTAAGATGATCACACAGAAGATGGTTAGGAGAAGTTCATGTAATAATTTGCGTGTAACTTTGCTGACCACATTGACTCGTTCCACATTCCAGTTATTGCACGCTAAGATGACTACACGGACAGCTGATTAAACAGCACCAACACAGCTACTGTTGTGAGATTGGATTTCAGAAGTGACGATCAGAATTGACAGATATTAAGCCAGAGTGGCAGATATAGTCTATTGGGTTGCTATTACCTTCGCGGTTCCATTTTGACGGAAGTTAAAAATAGAAGAGACGAGATGTTGTAATGATGGAATACCAGCAAGAAACGTTTTACTGTCACTCCCATTCCACAAAATCGTCTAACTCGATCGTTCTACAGTGCATTTAATACAGCTCACTTTTTCAGATCAATCTATCCTCCGAACTATCCGTAATCATTCTGACTACTGTGGATTCACAGTTCCGTTATGGAAGTTGGAATTATTTATCGGCCTACAGATTGTCCATAGACTACGTGAAACTGACCAGTCCGCTGAGTCTGTTTGGAACGAGTGGTTCGGAATTCAGGTGTTCCAAAAATGTTTCCCTGATGGACTGGATAAAGGGAACTTGATATTTCAAACCCATCGTATAATCTGTAAAATGATACGTGGGTTTCACAAGATACTGGATCATTCACCCGTATTTGCTTGCTACTCACTCTGATTTTTCCAGCTTGGCGATAATCCCGAATCAATAACGGCCTAGGCTCTTCCGCTGCCTGTATCCGTGTGCCCAGCCGAAGATGGCAGCTAGGTACCATATCATCACCTCCAGTCTGAACGTAGTATTTCACTGGATCAACTTCTATTCCAGCTTTCGTTCTAGGTAATAGTGGTTGTGGTGGTTCCTGTCACGTACTGAACCACCAAATCGAGAAGAATCAGAGCAATGGTCTAAGCGACACCATGTAATCTCAACTTACTGGAGAAATAGAACACTGTTATACAGGGACAACACTGATCAATGCATCTGTTGGTCGACGTTTTTGCTTGATTGACGCAGACTGATCACAATTCCGCTTGCAGCAGCATGTACGTCAGTTCCGATCGGCCGAACTTTCTTCAATCAGAAAAATGTTCCAGTTCAATCCCATTACATTCACCATGCTGATGGTGGAGCTTAGCCACGAATTCCATGATGTTGCAGTCACTGATTTCACCTGTATCGATGATCATATATGATCAGTATTGTATACAGCATTTCTCTTTATGTAACTTTTGGGTTTGTCCTGTAATTCAACGCACAAATTACCAACTAATCGTTCAAAACCAGCATATCCGCCTACTGATACAACATTTGAGTTCAGAGTTGAATCCTTATGTAAGATTTAGTGGGACACAGCGTGACACACTCAGAAGTATGGGCAATAAAATCCTTCAGTGAAATCGACGGTAACTCTGGTTTCCCATTGATAAGTTAGTTACCCACATCCAAATACTTATTCGACTTGGTTGAATACACAGTCTTCAGTTCTCTCAACCCAAGAACGATACGAGAATAGACAGCATGCGCTTTCGGAACGTAAAAGCAACCAGTCAAGATAAACGTGTTTTGCCATATATTAGACCGTTGTGGTCTTCCAGCAGAATTCGGTCGTCCATCCTCCTACTGCCTGTCACCAATTTCAGCGTACTTTTCACTCATACTATTTCAACGATCCTGTTTCGAGTCGCCATTATTAAAATCAGAGCTCAGTTTTATCAAAACTCGATCGTCCGTCTCGAAAAGTAAGGTGGAAAACTCTCGCCAAAATCCTGCGGAAATGGACCTTGCTATCTGATGATCGTGGAGTGTTAGCCGCCGGAACGGAGATTCACACTGTAGCCATCACGTACCAAGAAAACCTCACTGAGCAATACTTGAAAACTTAAAATAAACCGATTATTTGATAGCGGCCACCCAACTGCGTAGACAATTAGGCAAACTAATGAAATCGCCTATCGAGAATGTAGTGAGGACTGGTTCGAGGAGCATAAAGTTGTACAATGTTGACGCTGATCATTTAGAAAGAACATGAGTGATTTGTCCCTGTGTGCATTCCATGAACGTACCGGAAATTCCGTGTCACAGTAAAGTGGCTCGATTTAATAAGACGCCCACAGTTGTATTCGCGCTCGCATAAAATCACAAAAACCGCACATCAACAATAACAACGATGGAGGAAACACATGATTTATGAAATGTGACAACCATATTCGGACAATTGAATACGGCAGCGTGCTTCCCAAATGAGTGGGTGAATCTCCGTTGGTCGATGAAGCCGCGGCCAATCCGGACGAGCTCGCATCCAAACGCGAACGTGAGACACACGCGGCAATGATGCCAGTGGCCTGACAAGCTAATCGACCTTGTTCGGTTGGTGTGTTACGAGTCACACGCAGCATAGACTTGGTAGTTCGTGTGCGTATGTCTGTATCAGTGATGAGTAGAGTTGTCTGGAGTTGACCTTACAGGAGGTTGTACGCAAGTACGTTATCAGTCCACAGACCCGAGCAACTCTAATCGGTCTCGACAGTACCGGTTGAACTTTGCTCACTTGTCACTCTCTCAAGCACACGAATGTCCCAGACTGTGCCCCTGTGCTAGCCTCCTGTATGTTGACTGGTAGGCACGACGCAATTCGAACTGACCAAGATCATCGGTTTTACGGGAATGAGTGCGCGGCATTCGACTTCGTTCGCAATAGCCGACAAAACATTAACTCTCCGGACGTTCTGTTGGTCGTCCTATGATGCAGGGTTCTGTGGGTCAGAAGAGCTTCGATGGCAATGGCATCTACGCAGAGCATACCAGAGAACCGCGCTGTTTGTATGTGTTCACTCTCAATGAACGTTTCGAACCATACTATTCACCATACCACTTGCAGCCGAATCGTGTGGTGCCGTTCGAGCGTATCTAATGTTGTGAACCTGGAGAAAACGGTCAAACTCGTGACCAGTGAATTGTGGCCCACGATCCATCACGATTTCTTCGGGCAGCCCAAAACGGACGAACACGTGTCTCAACCGTCGTATAATGTTAACGGTAAGCACCTCTGTAGAAAGCTGCACTCCGGGACATTTGCTGCAAAAACATGACGCGACCAGGCATTTTTGTCGATGCTGAGGGGCGGAACTACGTTGGTCCATGATTGAAATGGCAACTTTGGATCAGGGCTCTATTGAGTAGACATTAGGTTGTACTGGTGAGTCAACTGGCTCGGCGCCCAGGCAGGCGACACAATTACGTACGGACTCGTCCATCAAAGTTGATACCCGTGGCCACCAAACCAACACTTCTGTCCTACATTTCGTAAGAACTTGTGCCCTATCTGGGTCGTGCTTGTGTGTGTCGACTCAAATATTGACTGGCAAGCATACTGACTAGTCGGTCTTGTGCGTGTGTGTGCCCTGACCGTTTCTGCTACCTTGGTGTGGTGGTCAGGCTCGTGTGTTGTTTTGATCCGGTGGGCGATGCTGACTGGGACTTCGGTCCTTGCAGGTCCAATCATGTCAGATTGACCAGCGGGGAGCAGCCAGACAAAAGGCAGTTACGCTCGTTGTGGATGATACCGGTGTGCTGTGGTTTAGTTCGGCTTAATGTATGTTCTTGACTGATCTGATTTCGTGTGCTAGTAACTTGTTCTTTTCTGCATTGTTCTTCTCTGTATTGTGTGTGTTGGTTATTGTCGGTTGTGTGGCTCCCGAGTCCGTGCGTAAGCATTGCAATTTGGTGGTTGTTCGTGGATGATGTTGCTGTGAGTGTGTGTGTGCTCGTATGTGTTTCATCCGCGGTCTTGTGGTACAGGCTTTTGAGCCGAACGCTTTGGTTGAGGGCTCTGTTCGCTCTCCTGTCTAGGTCTGGATATCGTGGCAGTATCCAAAGCCCACACAAACCCTGGTTACGCAACGTAGACCAAATGCCGTACCGCATCGAACTTCGCGCAGAATAAACCAGGTCGCCCTATCTATTTGCTGTTTGCGGCAAGGTGGATAGGCAAAAAATATGTTCCTTCCAGACCTTCCCACATTCCCCCCGCTAATAATCACACCAGCACGAATCCCAAAACAGATGGTGCTCAGTCGAGTCTCAGTAACACGATGACCAATCTGTGACATTCCCGGGGACGCAAGACACGTCCCGTAAAGACATGGAGTGTGTACACACACTACTGGATCGATGCGGCACCACAAGACGGCCAGAACGACAAACTCTATTGATCTCGATCGGACTGAGTCCGTATGGAATCGACGCGGCAGCCTTGAGTGAGACAAGACGTGCAGATCAAGGTAAGGTCCAGGAAGCAGTGCTGGGTACACCTTCTTCTCCTACCATGGGATAGGTTATCCGGCAGACAGTGTTCGGGAGCATGGTGTCTGTTTTTCAGTCGCTGATCGCATCAATGCTTTGATGATAGGCATCAGCCCTCGAATGCTGCCGATGCGCCTGCGACTCGGTCGAGGTAATTGCGCCACATTTGTTGGTGTTTATGGTCCAACTGTTTGTCACACTGATGATACAAAGGACCAGCTCTGCGATCATCTGTCCGCCACAATCCGGTTGGCACCGGTGAGTGACAGTCTGCATGTGTTGGGCGGCTTCAACGCTCGAGTTGGTCGGGACTCGGTAGCCTGTCCGTGAGTCACCGGACCTCACGGCATCGGTCCAGTCAACGAGAACGGTGATCGTCTGTCCCACCTATGTGCTACTCACGAACGGCCCATCATAAC
Source organism: Paragonimus westermani (assembly GCA_008508345.1). Taxonomy (NCBI): domain Eukaryota; kingdom Metazoa; phylum Platyhelminthes; class Trematoda; order Plagiorchiida; family Troglotrematidae; genus Paragonimus; species Paragonimus westermani. Next base: position 110,451 of record QNGE01002391.1, read on the forward strand.
CATTCGATTCCAGCCGAATGCGAGCAAAATCACAAACTGGATTCATCCATGAAGCGGTCCTCATCATCTGCTTGGTTACGTCATTATGCGACAGCGCGACATTCGTGAAGCGTGTAGCAAGCGAGCGGTGCGTGGCGCTGAAAGTAGCACCGAGCGTAGACTGGTCAGGACCAAATTGTTTATTCATGTTTGCAAGCCTGTTTGTTACAGATCATTCGAACAACGACAGAAGTTGGATGTCAAACGATTGAAGGAATGTACGACGAAGATTGCTTTTTAGCGTGCCGTTGGCGCTCGTTTGCAAGACGCCCCCGTATCCACTACCTTTGAGGGTATGTGGCAGTAACTCGAAGAACAGACCACGGGAGCAGCCACTGAGACGATCGGTGTGGAGCGTAAGAAACGGTCGGACTTGTTCGGCGACAACAAGGTGACTATCTCCAGTTTGGTACGAGAGAAGAATGCGGCGTTTCTCGATTCCACAACGGACCAGGACAGTGCGAGTAACATGACCCCAGACAAGTTCGATGGGGATTGAGTTGATGTGGTGTGACCGGTCGAGGATGAGTGTCCACATTCCGCAGTGCTCCTCCCCATGGACCATCAGTATTGAGAAACAAACAAACTAAACGAATACCAAATTGCCACACATTCAACCAGCCTGACTGAACATGCAACAAATGCAGTAACGTAACTGTACGAATATAATGTGTAGGTAGCCTATGCTACATATGTCCAATTCCCGCCCGCTAATCGCTTCAATTTACTCTGTCCGATTGTCTCGTCGTCCATGTGATGACAGCGTAACGGTTTCCTGTGTCAGGCATCAACTTTCTGTTTGTGTTTTGGTTAATGTGAATTGTGGAGCTGTATGTGACCAGATCTGATGCAGTCGATCTGGTTAGACTAGAGTTTCCCCCAATCGGAAGTAGTCCACGTTTCCTGGACCGACACTTCCGTAATTTAATGTCTGCGCAGTGACAATTCATTTGTGCAGCCACGGGGCGGTGTTTTTTTTCAGTGATGGCCAACTTTATCGTCTGATATATTGAACGCTCACTGCTTAGAGGACGTTCGGAATGTTGGTATACATTCAACCATGTACGTCTAACTGTCATTTGGACTGTAGTAGGATAGTGTAGATAAAGTTAGAATATGAAAATGTGGATGGTAATCTGACATGGACACTGGAACATGCAATAAGTGCGCTTCAATGAGCATTAACATGAGAATCAAAGATTGCACCCTATCTTAAATTTGTTCAGACGGTGATGTTTGAAATGTGGATACAACGAATACACGTATCTAACCTGCTGATGAGACTATTGCGATAGATTATAGTAAGGATTTATAGATTAGATAAACCACTCCAGTGATATTTGAATACATATCTGTTTCAACCAAACGAGCTGTCAGGTGCAACGTCGTGGTACAGCAGAACAACACACTGACCAATCAAAACTTGGGGGCGCCCATCGGTTAATAGCAGTCGTAAATACTGTTCTTCCTCTGTAAAAATGTGCTGTTTTTCTCAATAAACTGAAACTGCTCAGTGCAACTCGGATACTTGTTCTCATTTGTCCTCGAATGGTTAGCTCAGTACACGACACCCACCTGAAACCGATCACCCATGTCACAAAACAAAATTACTGTATCTCACCGATGAGTTTGTTAATAGCCGGCCGGACTTGGATAACATACTGGTTGAATTCACTCGTGTTCATATCGCTGTCATTTGCCGATTGAAGCGCTTGTTTCTTGATGGCTGGTTTTTCAAAAAATTCAATGCATATATCAATTACGTCTCCTCCTTTTCTTCCACATCCAGCGGAAGTCGTACAAGTCCGCCAACCGCCTGATTCTCACGGCCTGGACGAAATTTGACCTGAAAATCATAGGTTGATAGCCCCACGTGCAAGCGTTCTGTTCTCTGCGGCTTGGGCCAGTTCGTTCCTCTATCTAGCGATATTGTGAGTGCAGCATGATATGTATGGGAAAAGACTCCCGAATAAGAAAGATGACCATTTACACAAGCCCAAATGCGCAGAAGATATTCCCTTTCACCGCCTCAGTACAACATTCCTGCAAGCGAAATCTTCCGGAAGGCATGAGCGATCACCTCTTCCTGACCATTGCGTGTCAGAGACTGGACCGCTTCTAAGATAGTATTTGAAACGTCCGCAGAAACCTGACATTCCTCGGCGAAAATTGCCATAACAGGAGTACGTACTGCGCACCCTTTCGTTTCACCAAACGCGGACGGTTGTACTGATACTTATGCAGTGGTTCCACTAAACTGGTAAAGTCCGGTAGACAACACTGACTACACAAACACATACCTAGAAGTTGGTTAGTTTCCGGTGTGTTCTTTGTGACAGGAACCCCCATAGTAGTGTTGTGAACCCAGAAGGCGGATGACACAAAGGTTACTTTATTGGAGAAACCAACACACTACTTAAGCGTCTGAGCACGACTAGAAACGGAAACACTCATTTGCACACCATACTCTTCTGAGGATACTCCAGTCGCTCTAGACACCATGTATCAGTTCCGTCGTGTAGCGAAAGCCATCATATGTCATTCTGTCCTCCAACGATCCATCCCGTATCTCTGCCGTATTTATCACGCGATTATCTCGATCCGCGATCATCTCGAACCGCTGCTACTGAATAGTGGTGTGAGTAGTATGGTGCGACCGTATCTCCTCACTACACTCCTCCCCCAGCAAAGATTGCTCCAGTCGTAACAAAAGGCGTTCAGGTTCTCTTCGTTCCCTCGATGATCTGCGTGCTGGCCCCGGTGCTGGTGACACACATGGTGTGCATCCTCTTCTGATCGGAGTGTCGTACCATTTACACAGCTGGCTTCCGTGCACTCGATGTTGACTTTTCTCATTCTTTATCAAATACACTGGGCCACGACGTTCAATTACTACGTACGGTCCCCTCCACTTCGCCAGGAACTTCCTAGATCCGGGTCCGGTCGCCCCCGCGCTCCGCCGGTCTCTGTGGTGAGTCTATCGGTTACTGTTAAGGTATAGTGGTTTCTTCGAACAATCGAGCTCTACTTGATCGGAGTGCAATACATTGACTCCAGAGATAAAACCCTCCATCGATCACATAGCGATAAACACATGGACACTCGAAAATACGCACCCCAACTTGATCAAAGAAGCTATGGGCTGAACACCGATTGTTATTCACCAGATATGCCTCAAGGGAGGAGCACAACCATTCTCGATAACACAGCCATGTCCCGTTCCTCTGGTCAAACGAGAACCAGTGATTGTTGTCACGCGGGATATGGATTTGAACGCACTGACCGAACGAATCAGTGGTTCCAGACAAACATACACCATGGTCACGTTGATGGAAAAGGCATGGCACGGTGCGAACACGCAACGACTTGAAAAAACTAAGTAATCTTACTGTGGTAGTCCACGCCTCCAGGACAACCGTTCGCAAATCACAAGGCTCCCTGGTTTCGGGACCATCAGTTGGAGACGGCAGATACAATTGTAGTGCTAGTTCCTGAATTCGTACGCCCAAAGTTTCCCCAACCTTATGTTACCGTGAATCGGAAGTCGTAGGGAGAAGACGATGAATCTGCGAACGAACTTTATTCATTGATTTACTCACCGTTCACAACAGACTTCAACGTAACAATTAAAGGGTGTTAGGGAGTTGGACGTGAGAGCACCGTGAGCACAACCGCACATCAGCCGCCAGGGAGGAAGCGTGTGTCGACGGAAATTCCAGTCGACCTTCAGGATTCAAAACAAGCATTAGACTGGTTAAGCGGCGTTCCTAACGGTAATAGCTCAACATTGTTATCCTAGTGAATGTAACCTACAGCAGTAGAGATGGTGCGGATTCATTATACCGCTACGAGTAAAACTGCGATACCTATGCCGGCACACTAACTTTGATGCTAATGGTTTGTAGTAAATTTACATTCACAAGGTAATGTGAAACGGCGCGGTGGTACTGGCAAGGCAACTCTCACGTCGCACGGAGTTTAGAATTTTGAGGATGTCGAAGGTGATCTCACTACACAATCAACCATGATTGTCATGCGTACTCTGTTGTCATTGTTTCAGCAGCCGTCAGTTAGGATAGCTCTCAGTATAACTCAAGCACCTGGAGAACGTAACGTGATTGTTACAACCATGTTTCACATTTCCTAATCAACTACTCTGTGTGTGGCCACCTACAAAACTGCATTTAGTTCGAAACAATCCAACCGTACTGTATCTACAACTACCAGTATTCGGCTACTACTCAGTCGAACATAGTTATGCACTCGAGCTCGTCCTCATCAACGGTTAGTCTCACGAACTGAGGCATCGTTGGTGCCCAAAAGTTATCAGCCGTAGCCGAGATTATCGAACTGATGGCGGTGCATCACGTGTCTCGACCCGGTGCCAGTATGTCACTTGGATGTGGCGGACTGGCTAGGGACACTGCGAGAACCACATCAGAATCGAGTGAACCAGGACTTGGAGGAGTGTGGTGTTACACGGTTGCCAAGCCCGACGTGAATTAATGAACCACTTGTCGTAAGTAGACCTGACAGATTCCGTTAGTAAGTGAGGAACGTGGGTGGAGATGTGAGAGGAGTGGACAAAAATTCCAAATTCATGACAAGAATGATGAATCATGCACGATCCGGAAATTGCCCGAAACACACAATTAAAATGGGAAGATTGGATTGAATTGACTGACGAATGTCCGAATGCCTCGACCTTGCAGACAGATCATTTTCGGGATTTACGGATCGGGGTAGATTTGGAACTTTCTACTGTTGAACATTTTCAGATATCCACGATGACCGTTTCGTGTGACGACTTCAGGGGTTTTTCGCGTTCGTCAAACTTATTGAGGCAAAACACATCAGCGACTTCGCACTGACTGCTGTGTTCCCGAATCCACAGTGCACGCTGCACACCTGGGCCGACGTATTCGCACGTGCAGGTTTGTGGGCGAGTCACCACGAACTATGGCACGGATCGTTCCCTTGCGCACTGTGTGTTTCCGTTCACGGCCGCGCAGTTGCTACTCATTGAACTTGCGGACGCCCGTCCGCATCACATTTCTCCACACTAATCGGCTCGACGCCAACTCTTCCCAACATCCAAGATCAACGTCACAACGAGAACGATCTAATTGGACGACATCCTGGTATCTCAGCTTTCGACCACCTCGATTTCGCTCGCCTGATTTCAGTTGTCCATACAACAGCTGTTTTCGAATACAACGGTTGCCCATCCGACGGACGTGACCTAGCCGACAAAACTGATTCAGCATCAGCATGGTTTCCATTCCGTCCATTTCCGCTCGCCCCAATATGCGTCTTAGACACCGCTTTAGTGGACTGGACGGATGGGCCGAAAATCGCCTTAAGCGAATCGCAGAACTGCTTGTGTTGTCGGCGATCGGCGTAGCCCTACATCCACTCATCTTGCTCACTCCAAAAATCGTCCTTGATTCCACGACCACGTTTGGCCAGTTGACCACCAGTAATCCGAAATGTAGCCCTCTCGTCTTCACTGTCCTGGTCCGTTGTGGAATCGAGAAACGCCGCATTCTTCTCTCGTACCAAACTGGAGATAGTCACCTTGTTGTCGCCGAACAAGTCCGACCGTTTCTTACGCTCCACACCGATCGTCTCAGTGGCTGCTCCCGTGGTCTGTTCTTCGAGTTACTGCCACATACCCTCAAAGGTAGTGGATACGGGGGCGTCTTGCAAACGAGCGCCAACGGCACGCTAAAAAGCA
>QNGE01002392.1:8266-31196 GCA_008508345.1 Paragonimus westermani
TCCGGAGTTCAAATCCCGGTCGTGGCAAGGATATGCACTACTGATGAGCTCCAATGAGAGCGAAACTCGAGTCTCGTGCTTCTTTTCGAAAGAGGCTGGCTGGAAAGTCTATCTGAATGCGAACACTGCGATCAAATGTGAATGATTGTCAACTTGAAAATAAACCAAATCCCCGACTACTCATCAATATTTACTTATTTTGACGCACGTTTTTATACAAAATTCGTGATTTTTTATAGCGACAGGAGCGGATCCGGGGTTAGCAATATATAACGTTGTTTGGACAATTCAGATTAACTTACTTGAAACACTGCAATATGAGCATCCCGATTAGTAGGGCTATCAATGATAAACCATAGCCGAAGAAGTAGATGTTCAGTAAAGTTTTGCTCTCCTAAAATTGTGAGAGAACAGAATTCAGAGAAACCGCTCAAAAGGGTACCGAAATGGAGTCCATGAAAGTGATGAAAGATACACATGGTTGTTTACGACGAAGATGGAAACCAGCACCCGGTGTGTTACAATGAAACAGTAACACATCGAGGCACACATCCATGGAGATGAGTTCTATTACCACCGATCTCACCGACGGACTATACGATTTTTCGTCATTTGACATTTCTGGACAACAGATAAAACTGTTGTTTAGAAGGCTTATCAAGATGGTTAAAACTGTGCTTTCACTAAGTGGCGCATCATCCAATCAGCCCTAGGATTTTCTGCTGGTTGCGCATGGTTCATCAAACACTAGTAGGTTGCTTACAACCCCAACGTCAAACTATGCACTGTTTGGTGCTGACCGTCTCCATATTCCAACCGAAATGGAAACTCTGTCATCACAAATAGACTCATTTTTTTTACCTCGGTGTTTATTTAGATGGATGATATTTCAGATTGTGATAAGCTGTGGGAACAATAAGTGTATGAGGAAACGGCAACTTGGGGTGTGGATCAACAGAATGCGTTCCGTTTTTAAACATGTGGAATTCAGGTTGTCGTCAATCGACTTTCAGATTAAGGCGGACACAACGTTATTGTTGTGAAGAGGTCGTATCACGACTTTAGTTTCTTGTGGGATTTTGTCAGTAAATCTGGCATATTTACTTGTATGCATATCTGTCACTGCTCTAACGGAGATACTGTACTGAACGAATGAGTAAGCAACACATTGAAAAGTTTGAAAGCCATCGTTTTAGGATAAAACAGAATGTACTCTCCTTCCTCAGTTGAATAATGCCCACAGTAAATATATCATTATTTTATAACGATGTACAATTAAATTTTTTGATGAAGTTTGTCATTTTGTTAACTTTTGCAGTTGTCTATATTAAAAAGGAGTAGACTAGTAACGCATTGATCGCAACTAACGGACCCAAATGATGAACTGTCTAAGGGGGGAATTCATGACTTTACTCAGTTGGTAGCTGGGCTAAAAGCGGAATGTACAGTCTTCAACTAATGGAAGAGAATGCTCCTATCGTTAACCTGGAGTACTTGATTCGCATTGCACTAAACCAGCGGAATAGGTCAACTGGTGAACAGTTACAGAAACAGAATGTTTCTCACAGAGCTGTCTATTTTTACTAGCATGCTTGTTTCTTACTCCGAATTCAATACAATATCATTGGCATTTCAAGAGACTGATATTCCCATTGATGGTAAATGTATGGGCTCAAAAATTCTTGTCTTTGCCATGACACTTCCGAGTCACCTCTTGAAAACAGATAGTAAATTTTGCACGCTCTTTACTGATGCAAGCAGATCACCATAACATGATAACGAAATTCTGACTGTACATGACGAGAATAATCATGTTACCCATTATGTGCCTTTGTATCGTGGTCTTTCTTCCCTTCGTAGATTGATCACATGGTAGACGCAAATGTTCTTATTTTATCAAGCCTGGTACCGATGGAGGCAGAGCCGTTCAGCGCATGTGCAGCGTATTCCAAACCTCACCCACTTTTTGTGTGTGCACAATACGGTCAACAGCTAACATATTGTAGCATGGCCCCACTGATTTCACAGGATGTACTTAAACAATTGAGCGCCGCCAGTGTTTCATAAGCTTGAAAAATTGGGTGTGTTAACGCAAGGTAAACCAATAGAAATTGAGATTCACGGAATCTAACCAAAATTTCTCAACTTATTTGATAAGAATCCGTGAAATTCCATGCAAATTGCGAAAGTGATTGGGGAAAATCAAGGCATGAATCTGTTCACTTATATGAAAATTTGTCGCACGATTAGTGTGACCAGCACCACAGTTAGCAGAAAGAATACGTACACTTGTTGTGGCTACAGTTGACAGAGACAGCACTGACCGTGCAACCAAAATTTTTACCGAGCTCGTGAATAGATTTTGTGATGGTGTGAATAACAAAGGTGAGCGACTTCCATCACTTTCGACTTGATTGCAAATTCAAACACTACTTCACATCAGCGAGAATCCAGCAAATTTTTACAAAATGGATAGAGGGTACAGCATCCGGTGTTAAACACGTGCTCAGGTCGTCGGCTAAATTACAGTACACTTCTGCCCCATTCAAAGACAGAGATTCACGAAAGAAAAACATCGCTTTAAATTGAATTGATGGCGCTTCTGTAACGGTTATCTAGAGGATTTCTAGCTGTTTTAAGGATACCGAAGCAGCATATGAAGGTGATTGTCAACAGTTTTGAAAAAGACGTGCAATGATTCCGATTACAGTAATCGTGCCAAGATAGAAATAATATGCTTCCGTCAATTTGCACGGGATGAACATGAAAAGGACCTTGTTCCTGTCAGCCTGTCTGTTTATTGGCAAAACATTGCACTACATAATTGCTTAGAACAAATATGACTACTTCTCATCAATAATGTTGACGACACACATTCGGATCCTCCATGAATGTCTCTCAAACTACCAGTAATTATTGTACTAGGCTAAACCTTGGGGATACATCCTCAAAGGAATTTGATTTGCGATCGATTGACAGGTGAAAGGTGAGATATTAATCCAATTTTTTGTAATGCTTTGAATGAGAACTTGCACACGGGGAAATCAATAGGTTCAATAACGACGTTGGCGTTACCATTGAAATAGACGATGGTGTCTACTTTCTTCCAAAATAAATGATTTGACGAATGTCAGGATTTTCTTTCACTCGTGTCAGTCTCCAGATTATAAATAACAAAATTGTTATATATGTGCCAAAGTCTGCAAAGATGCGTAAAAATAATCGGGAAGGTTTGAACTTTTTACGTTATAACACTGCAGTCTATTCTGCTGTTATGCAAAACTTTCACGCTGTTCTGGTTGGCTTGGGTTTGGTTCTGCAGAACAGTATCCACACTCATCAAACTCGGTGTTACTAGTTCAACTGTCAGTCACATTTACGACTGTGATGGGTTGGTTTACAAATGCGCCATCTGATGTCGTTTCAAGTTACAGTTCTCGAGTTTGTAGTTGGTATGAACGGATAATTCTGCTTGAAAAATGTTCAATTCGCTGCTAGCAAAATCTTAGTTATCTCATTTTATGTGATTGCTGCATCACAACATTCATACCAGAGATCAATGCAAATGTGGACCAAGGTGTAGTCTGTTAAGTTCACCCCTGTGTAATACTCATTCCTTGTTGTTACTTCTGCCTTATCCCATGAACCCACTATGATTATGATTGTGGATGTTACAATGACCGGCTTGTTACTAAGCCTTTATAATTAGTGGAAGAAATAAACCATGTTCTCTACGGAGTAACAAAGCAGCTTTTGCCCACAGGTGGAAAGGGATCTACGTAGGCTAAAATTTTAGGCTAATAAAAGAACAAAACGCAGGGGTGGAATCAAAAATATAATTAATTTCATGGTGAACTCGAAACCAGCACAATTCGTTTCTCACAGCAAAAGATTACAAAGCCCTAAGAGACAAGGTCTCAGCGAACTATTCAGTATTTTCAGGTCATGAAGGAAAGTTACGGAGACTCTATTGCAGACGTTCTCTCTGGTTTCACCTCGGATGAGATCCTTAGACGAAAATACTTAGTTTTTTCAATCAGTTGTTGTATATGTTCTTGACTTTTCTGATTACAGTTTTTGCCTGTTTAGAAAAACTCCCTGTGAAAGATGCAGCTGGCTGTCATGTTATTTTACTTACAACATTCAAACTGCTGAAAAAGAACTTTTTTGATCACTGGGAGGTCGCAGACGTAAAATGTCTGTATTTCATCCGAAACGGCCAACAACGCCTTCAGGTTTTTGGTACACAATTCTGCAGAGTTTCGGAAACTGAATAAAGCAGTCATTCTAAATTTTCTTTTGCCTTTCAATGAGAAGACGGAATTTCGGATCTGTTGTGTACTGCTCCTGTCTAGACGCTTGAAAAACACCGCCGCAACATTACGTTAAGCAAAAATACACGTTTTCTGATATACGTGATACTCGTCTGTATGTTCAGTTTGAGAGATGTTGTTTTCTGTGTTTTTAAAGAAGGCGCAACACGCGTGAAAATTGCGTAAAATTGATAGTGATTTCAGTTGAATTATTGATTTAAGAAGGGAAACACTACAGACTTGTGCGTCGCCATCACTACTTTTCAATGCAAGTCACAGTCAGGCATTGAGTTGGGGCTGCATACGTACAACTTATGAAACTTCTATTCCATAAAACTGCTCCCATATATAGCATAGCGAAGTTCATTTTTGCCTCTCCATTATTTGCCAGTCGTCAGTTAAGTTCAGATAAAGTGTAAAACTGTTGCGTGGTTTTCAAAGAAACTCTACGGATATGAAATTTTCTATGTGGTTCCCAGAAAACAAAGAAGTCCACTGCAAAATTTCGTACGAAAATTGAATGAACACAAAAAAACCTACAGCTTTCACACTGTTCTTCACTGACGTGGGAAAATATTTGTGTCACGAAAGACAGGCACGTGTTTGAGACGTGATGGTATACGCTTGTGAAAAAATTGATCACTTGTTTTTTCCGTGAAATGTAAACCCACTGCATGATCTGTGCTCTGGTTTTTTTTAGGGTTTTCTTCCTCAGTTTGTTACTTAGGATTATTTCGAATTTTTTGGACTTGAACTTTTACAATAACATGCATAAATCGTTCAAGAAGTAGCATGTTACAATTGTTTTGTAGGTTGATCCTGTAACAGAATATTCCCTTATGCAAGGAACTCCTCACCAAGGAACAGCAATCGTCAAGTATTAGCTTCTCCCCGTAGCAGCGATATGTCTGGCACGGTCTTATGGAACCTACAGAATATCACCAACTTCTCAAAAATTAAACCACATTTTCCGGACAAGATCTCTGAATAACACTCTGCACTGGAACTCTTCACTACTACTATTGCCCTGGTCACTTTCTGCACTGGAACTCTTCACAACTACTATTGCCCTGGTCACTGTTTGTTGTCATTATTTGTGCTTTATCTAATTTCGGTTCACAAATATTGGGACCAGATAATTTTGCCGTGAATTTTGTCTATTATGTCAAACAACTTTGGTCCTAAGTACAAAACTGGTTAACATCTTCCAGATAGACATCAGTCGATATTTGAATTTTCTCTTTCGATCATTTGAGAGACACCATAAATTAACCAATCTTGTGACATACTTCTGAGACCGAACTTGGTGTGTAAGTTCTGATTTCTTTTTCCGCCGGCATATTTATTATTTCATGTCTTTAATGTTGGGGTGTACTTAAATTCTACGGATACAAATCATCAGAACAGTTCGCAAGAACTTTGCTAAATTGATTACTTAACTGGTCATCTTATGAATAGGCCATGGTTACCGAACAAACTTGCGATTTTCTTGGCATGCCCGCTTCTACTAGAATCAATTTTGACTTTTTCGTGAAAGTTTGTCAAAAATAACGATTAATGCGCTTACAATGTTTGCGCTTCCCGAACTAAAAGTAAGCGGATAATGAAGGTGACACTATAAAGTGGATATCACGCTGACGGTTGAAAGAGGTTAACGCAAAATTGTGGTGAGATGAAATTTCTGTTTTTGTAACAAAAGTCCACATTCCTTCGGTTTGAATCTGAGTGAATGTGAACAGCCATTGAGGAATACTGAAAAACCGAAAACAGATTGATCACCTCTTTCAGTGTTCTCCTTCACATGCTAGTACTCTCGAATATCAACCACATTACGCAGGAACATTATTCTGAGATAAACACAAAATGGTATGACTCAAATATGCCGAGACATTTAGCAAAAAATAACAGCAGCCTATCTGGCGACTAACAAAACATCTTTTCGAATCAGGACTTGAGTGCATTTCGTTTACAATCAATCATAATAAATTAGACGATTACCGGGTTATGAACCCTTGGAGTTCTGAAGTATCAAAACCAATGACAGGAACAATGCGCTCACACGCAGTACATGTCAAATGAGGTGAGTTATGAGACAGTGTTGAGGATGAGAAATTGCAGACTTGGATTTAGTTACCCGATCACCAGTGTGTCCGAAAATATCCGTCAAATGATTGACATGACTGGCAGCTCAGATAGAAATGTCTAATCAGTCCACACTGGAATCTAACATCGCAGCTCTTGAGCATTAAATTTGCATTTCTAATGGGTGGACTTCAAACAATTATGATTTGGTCGTCTTAATATGATGAGTTGCAGTGAAGTTTTACTGGATATTCTCCACCCAGATAAGTAGACGCAGTTTCACTAGCATATGCGGATATTTCTCTCTCTGGCGTGAGTATTTTGTTGTCAAGTCCGTCGATCGCCCAAATGGAACTGTGGAACCCCATTATAAAATTCCCTTTCTACAACATTACATCGCTGCTAAACAGTTATGTTTTTTATGTCGGTCAAAGTCTATGGAATAAACAGATTGACAAATGTTGCACGTTGGTTAGGATTCTCAACAAATCTAGTTCAAAAGTGAATCCATTTTTGTATCCTCGAGTAATGTGTATGCTGGATGTACACATGTCGTTAAGATAGGCCATAGGTACGTGAATCCATTAACGTGCACAAACAACACAGACAACCAGGGACTAGATGGATATTTAAATGCCTATTTACATCTGAGAAGTTTTCAAGATCAATTGTCGCTTAGCCAACTACATGCGCTATTTCCCAGAATAGGTTTTACTGGGAAAGGTCCTGTGCTGCCTTATCCCTGTTGGGATCGGATTCGGGTTGTGTGGCTGGTAAAATAAGATCAACAAACTAGGTAGGCATATTCGGCACCAGTGATGGAAATTTTATTCAGCGAGAAACAGCACATCCGTCATTAAGTGGAGAGAGGCAAAAAGCAATTGTGTACAAACCGTGCAAACAACCTACACATATGCTCTCAGTGTGCCACCACTTGTATGGAGAACGTTCACAGTCTTTCTTATTTGAGAATAACGAAACTAACGGTGATGTTCAATAGTAAGCGGACACAATTCTATGATTGCAAGCGTATACTGCCCAGGGGTAAGTGTGTAGAGTTACGCTACATACCAGTGATTTCCAGCTCAATCTTTTTAAACGAGGTTGAAAACAAGCCCTCACATAGCACACTCATTGTAAGTGAAGTTACCGTATGTACGAACGTGGGTACGTGTGTGTGGTTACGTGTCACACCACCGTGAACAGGTAAGTGTCATAAATTGTGCAGGTGTGTGAATATATTGATGAATTGATTGGGAATAATACAACGTTACGAGCAAGTTGTAATACTCTACGTTTCAACCACCTCGGATGGCCTTCCTCACCCGAGGTGGTTGAAACGTAGAGTATTACAACTTGCTCGAAACGTTGTGTTATTACCAATGTGTTTATCAATAGCATGTTAAACACGACCCCCAAACTATTCAACTTCACTCGTACTACATTTGGTGCGGATATCTTATAACTGTGTGAAAATACTTGGTAGATGATCTGCTAAGCATTGCATGAGGCGATGTTATCATAAATTCTTAATTTGCGCTCAAATACGGTGCAGGTGATTACGTCTTATTAGTTTGAATTTTCAACAGGGATTGGATTATAAGCCGGCACATTTGGAAAGTTTATATACACAAAATGATAGAAACTTAGCCAACGCTGGACATGTCAGCCATCTGTAGGTTTAAATCCTCTTTTAATAATAGCAATGCTCCTCTCTTTTCCCCACCTTACTGGAGTTCACGTTTGATCCAGTACTTCCTCAAACAATTGGGTCGATTATTTCGATCAAATTGTGACCGGAGCCTATCACTGCAATTTCTTTCCTTCATCGTGCGCGGCCTGTAACAGACTGAATCCTTTCAATGGCCCAAAACATAAGTTGAAAAGCTTGGGATATTCAACTCCCAAATATGACTTGACAAAAAAAATAGTACATGATTTGTTGCTAAAAACTTAAACTTTCGCGTTCACACAACAAACAGATGGCGAACTGCTCAGTCCGAAACAACAGTAATTGCATTATACAGAAGTGTCATCAATCCATTCTATAGAAATGTTCATGTAGTGAGTAAAACAAGCAGAGCAATAGCCAATGAGGTGGATATCAGCTAAGGTCATTGAAGTAAGCTAAAGAGTATTCACATTTGATCGCATCTTGCGTCTCTTGTTTTGATCAACCTCAGAAATCTACCTACTGGGCTGGAGTTCTACTAGCCATAGGGTTTTTTCTTAGTGTACACTCTGGCCACTGCCAGAATTTAGCTTCGACAAAGCTTTCACGAGACACTTGTGTCAACCGTTGGGCTACTGGCCTTACATTATACACGACTGAATTACCACAGACAAATTGTTGGCCACAGTTGTTTTTGAATAATGATTGGTTCTATCGAAGCAGGATCAACTGCTATTTCGTCTTAATAAATATATCACTAAAATCCAACGTTGGTTAACACTTCTTTTAAGTCGGAAGTGATTCGTACTGCTACTGTTATGTTTGTGATGACTAGGTTAGGCTTAAATATATAAAAGTTGAATGACATAGCACAGTCGTTTAAAACAAAATTAACTGAACATGAACATCACTACTGCGCAAGTGGTTCTAGACAAAAATGTATGCTCTGATCCAAACATTCGTGATTCGGAGAAACTTGAAAGGAAAGACGCTTTGATGGATTTGCATTCGGAAAAAGGCTCAGGAGTAACAGTACCTGACGAATCGATTTATATAATAAACCGTTATCTTTCTCGAATGATCGTTCCACGTTCGTGACTTCTGATACAAATGATGCTGCCGATGAGTTCAAACGAAATTTTTGGCAGTAAATTAACTTCACAGATTCAACAACACCGAAAGCTTTGTGACCCACAGGCACTCGTATAATTCAAGTTTATGGATTGCCTAAGCTCCACAAGGACAATGTGTCTGCGACGGGAATTTTTGATGTCTAACTCACCTTTACAGAAGCTGACAAAGTCGGTGGTTAAGATATTAGAATCAGTGGAACAGTTATGCAAACAATCGTTGCAGGACAGCTTTCAGTTTGCTGAAATTCGTGTGGATGTCAATTTCTATGAGGAGCACATCACTAGCATGGATATGAACTCTTTATTCACAAACGTATCCCTACATTGAGCTGTACGAGTCAAGTGTGACTGCATCGTAATGGATCAACTCGAACAACCCAGTTTAAAGTTTGAACTCGATAGACTCCTTCCATGCACTTCTGCTGTTTGACAACNTTCGAATGTGAAGTTCTATTTCTAACATCGTGGCTATGAGCAGTTTGGTGGCATAGCCACGACACGTTTGTGGCCAATCTGTAAAGTCAGATTTCTCTTCCCAAGTGGGAACAAATGACAGTAAGAAAACGTCGAAGAATTCCTAAGAGTATTCAACGGACTGCACGCCAACATTACATTATGCCACTCTTTCGTTCATGAATATCCGCTTCACTCGGACTGCCGGCTCGATGCAATGCACAATTTGTCGGAAATGTACTTAGAATGACCAATACTTTCACTTCGTAACAAAACAGGCCACATCAAAACTGTTGTTCAGTAGAGCCAGAAAGATTCGCACAAAGGACACAATGAAACCAACTAATTAGGTTCTCTTGGACAGCTACTAATCCCTGAGCTTTCCGAAGAATCTTCACCAGCAAACAACGATGGTAGTACCAAAGGTGGAAGCCTTTCTACAACTGCCGCTTGGGGGAGGGTGATTTTAATACGTCGTTACAATACCGATTGGAGACTGCTCTATTACTGACGTGTAATGCTGCGGAGGCTATGTTAATTTACACAACGAAACGATTTCCAGTTCTGCTCCTAAATCCCCAGGTGTCTCCGTTCGCCGGATTCCATATGATCTATAGAATTACATGTAGTTGCCAAGTCGACTACACTGACAAGATACAAATGTAGCTAAGTTTCCGGATTTCGGAACATATCCCAGCATGAATGGAGAAACATGTGATGCAGATGCAAACTGACACTCACGTGTGCACATAGCAGCCATTATACAGACCACCGGCATCGGTGATCACTGGCCATCTCTTGAAGTGTCATGGCCAGGTGGATCCCACGAAGGCATTCGCAGTTGTTTACTTAAATGATAAGTCTAGGTTTATACGATATGCCCAAAGGATAGCTCTGAGAAGCTGATATCCAAATTTGTTAACTCAGTAATATCACAGAAGTAATGTGATTAACCAATTGGTGAGTAGTTCTGTCGTTCGTTTCCCCTGCATATTTAGTTGCATACTCGCCCCGTTTTTTTTTGCCTTATAATCTCCTGTTCCGTAATACGCACTTGTTAATAATCAAGTAAATTCACCAAACCATAATTGGTGCAATATAACTATATATATTATCCGACCAGCCTATGACGATCAATACATTGTTTGTGATGACTAAAACCACCTTGCACTTTCGAAAAAACACCATCCAGTAGTTGTTAACGTTGCTGACGCAGCACATGACTTTTAACTTTATCACGTAACCCAAATACCTTCACTTACTCTGTTCTTTTGGACCTCACAGTTTCGATGATTTCACAGTCAGGCTGAGTGCTTTATAATGTATGAACGTGATCAACAAGAATGAGCCAAGTAAACGATAGGACTAGACCGCTGAGATGGCATTCCATGCACCATCATCTTTCATTTCCATTTATCGCTAAGCTTTTAAAAACCGTCCGTCTGTTATAAAATTAGTTATCAACATAATGCCACCATTTTTATGCACAGTAAGAAGTGGCAAGAATGGCATACACAGTCCACTTCTAACTTCCTTGTGGTTGTAATTCGTTGCTAAAATGCCAATTGTGACAGCGAGAAGGTGAAATTTGTCTTACAAATAAAAACATATTTCATTTGAGATTGGTTACTTTAACAATAACTAAATCTAAGGTTGCACCAAGTTTTGGGAGTACACAAAAATATATTAAAGAAAACAGGTAAACGAGCATAAGGGGTCAAATTTAAAGTTCAGTTTGATGATCTTTGAAACTAAGGTTTCGTGAGTCCTCAAGATTGCGAGTTCAAAACCCTGAAGTTCACACTTCCAATGGCTCACTAGGCTGTTTGAGTAGAGCCTCCTCAGACCGACGTAAATGCTTTCAATCCTCCGAACCTTCAAGAAATACCTCAGCAATTCTACTTTGACAAATGAAGGGAAACTGACACCATTCATTTATTTGGTTTCCCTTCGGGAGTTGATGTATATTCAATAACTGTGACAGCGTTAATGAGCATTTGTTTCTACCAAATATATTGAGCTTCCGTGAGAGAGACAGCAAAATGCGGCTGACTAACACGAGTTTGATTAAAAGTATTATCAGCCAATGCGCATTACGTCTATTGCTCACTTGTTAACACAGTTATCTCAAACAACGATAACAATGACCCGTTGAATAATGTGAACTGCTCCTAATGGCGCATCGCTTAAACGTTTTACTTATAAGTACTTGTTATTTGTGTATGTGTTATGTGCCATGGTGGGTATCAGCGGTTTAATTAGGTAGCCTCTTACCGGACCGGCCTTTGTAATGTTTTGTGTCTGGTCAGCAGGGTGAATGTTTCTAACAAATTAATCGACTTGCCACCACCAGTCTCCTCTCTTTTCTAACTTAGCTCCTTCAGTAGTTCTTCTGAATGATTATTGAAAACAACTGAACCCCCGGTTTGTTGCATTCACTCATTTGGGCTTGTGCACAACACAACTGAAGAGAATGAGTTTATTAGCGGACTGGTTCAAAGGCCAGATCACCATGAATGCACTCTGCCGTAAATGCGTGCATGATGTGACTGGTGCTTAGAATGGACTGCCAAGGTTGAAGGTGGGCCAAAGTGCAACCTTTCAGTCACACAACCTGAACATGGATAGCTTACATCGGTGATGTTTGCTCCGTGTAGCCAAAGTGCAAGGACCTTACGGAAACATTTTGTCGCAAAGAAGAGGCATTCTGCAGAATGCTCATTGGATAACTATTAATAAAAGAGATACAGCATGGACAGACTTGTTGCTGGCACTGCAGTAAAACAAACAATAGCAGTCAGCGTGTGGTGACGGAGTCGTTGAGTGAATAATGGTGACAACGAAAGTTTGTTAATAACAATTATGCAACGAAGTTGAATGTTTTTATTGCATGTGCACGTACTATGCAGACAGTGATACAGTAACACTTTGTTATGCATGTCGACCACACTTTCTAATCCTGCAACTTAATGACAGATAACGTAATCCAGATGGAACTCATACTCTTCTTCATCATGCGTTAAATGGTGTTTATGTCGTTCGCTGAATTTCCATCGAGTTTTCTCACGAGAGATAAAGGCTTTTCATGCCATTTTTCTTTAATTAGTACTCACTTGAAGTGTAAACGGCGCTAGTTGAAGCCGAACAAGGAATATTTTAAAAATCATCGCATCTACTATCCAATAGCCCTCTTCATCAATATCGCTTAAATTGCACGGAGATTTACTTATATCAGTATATTTATATCGAAAATCAATTTCCAAGCCAAGTGAGGACTGTCGCATCTTGCATTTCGTGTAATTTTGGTGTAGCTGTGGTTTCTACATCCGAGCTTCACTTCCGACACTTTGATGAAGAAAGACGCCCCACGTAATTGCATAGAACAAGCAGCAAACTGCAAACGATCGTTGCGTAGGACAACTCTAAGTGAAAGCCTCACACAGTTCAGTTGCTCACCCAATGTTGCGCCGGCATTTCACAGCTCGGATTTGCTTTTAGACACGTTAAAAACACTATATTCGGTGGACCTGAGAAGCAAAATGCTTTCAGCCGAGTATCAAAGTTGAAACATTTTGTTTCTGCACACCGTACAAAGTGTGAAAAGAATATGAGGTTCGACGGGCATCACGTTATTGGCGGAAAGTAAGATGTACGACAGGTGCCTACGAACTAACGCAGAAATGACTTCAAACGCTGCACAGTAGTCATTTTTGCCACGTCGACAAAACTGTCCTAATTTCACAGCTGTATGGAAATTCACCGTGCATGAATTCAATGAAATATGACACTTCCCTCTATCCTTTTTTATCTGTAAACAAGCGGAAACCTGTCACTCTGGTTTACTGGCCACATAGTTCTACTCATCGATATCCTGGGTGTTGACCGTTTATTCCTGTTTCTGTCAAANAACATTTTGTTTCTGCACACCGTACAAAGTGTGAAAAGAATATGAGGTTCGACGGGCATCACGTTATTGGCGGAAAGTAAGATGTACGACAGGTGCCTACGAACTAACGCAGAAATGACTTCAAACGCTGCACAGTAGTCATTTTTGCCACGTCGACAAAACTGTCCTAATTTCACAGCTGTATGGAAATTCACCGTGCATGAATTCAATGAAATATGACACTTCCCTCTATCCTTTTTTATCTGTAAACAAGCGGAAACCTGTCACTCTGGTTTACTGGCCACATAGTTCTACTCATCGATATCCTGGGTGTTGACCGTTTATTCCTGTTTCTGTCAAAGTTGCAACTAATAACAACTTAACGGTATTGACAGTCTCCCACCGTAGATTTCGTTTTCACCCCACATTTCATTACTGGTTATAGGTTAAACTTGGATTAATATGTGAATTTGGGATCTGGTAATGATGTTTTAAGCGACAATGATTAGCAAGATATCACCATTATTTTGTAATTTACGAACTCACGCAAATTGCACAAATTTTGAAAAAGTTTGTCCTCATTGGTTTTTTTGTCTCCACTATCCAAATGCTTTTTATAACAAGTGACAGTCGGTAGCGTGACACCCAAAAATCACTCCCAGAAATATTGTTAAATTTTTTTGCGTAAAAACAGTCTTTACTAAGTTAAACGTTAAGCTGCTGTTTCTTCAATGATGAAGATGATCACGACGAACTAAAAGAATGCACAGGTTTAAAAACAACGAGATTTAAAACTTATTTCATACACTTTTTAAGGGCAAGAAGTCTGCAGAGCAACAAAAAAATACGCCGACTTTAAAAAAACGCGCTTCTGTCTATTTATGCATCCTTTCATTAAATTGTCGATATCTTTCTTCAGTAACACCGCGCGAATCAACTCAACTTTCACTGAATCTTAATACGTTTTCAAAATGTAAACGCAAGGACGAGACTAACGTTTTCAAAAAATGTATTCGAACTTTTTAATGGCGAATGTAAGTTTTTGATCACACGGGAAGTTGTTATTCATAACGTCAAAGTAACCAACACTCAGATAGGGAAAAACAGAGTATTAAGGACTTTATTACAAGTTATATTCTTTTAAGTAAATCAATAGCAGTTAGACAGTATCGTCGGTTAGAATTCACTCAGAATGCTCGTGAGTAGTCACTTTTGCATTTCTGAGAAAATGTCTGCTGAACAAAAAAACTGTTTTGAAGGTATGTTCACTTGAAGACCGTTTGCTCCGATTCGTATATGTGATGATGACCCTGACAGTAAAAGAGATTCAGTGTTTTCTACTGTTTTATTGCTAAAACTAGCAGAATGTTCGGGACGGGTTAGACAGAGTTAATCGTTGCAGCTTGGTGACAGGAGAAGTTAAACCTTACTTGCTTATGTAGGCGATATAGCACCATACAGCACATAAATTAATTTTTACTGCTTACATTAGTTTGAGTCATTGTTAGTGGCATAAAATACTGAGTAACCTACGCTTTCAAACATTCGAAATGTAAAATCAATTTTTTTTACCTTTTGTTTATAAGGGCCCAGGTTCTGAAACAAAAATTTGTCAACTTTCAAAAGACACCATGGACACTAAGAGGAAAACCTCTTTAAGTCTATTCAACTGAGGTCAGGGTAAATGTTTATAATTGTTTGCCGCTCTTGTGCATCTCGACTGAATCACGCAAGCATACAAAAGAAATCAGCATTAGTTTCGGCGAACGTTGTTATGGAGATAAGGTTTAAGGTTATCAATGTCATTAGCAAGATGGGTTTATTATGCACAGTATGATTGATTGTATTAAAGCGGCTTCTTTAATGTTTCTTTTCATGGAGACGACCAGGGAACTGTCGTACGACAAGCATTCTGAACGCGGTTAGCGGGATTCTAGAGAAAACTACAAACTATGGATGTATACCTGAAATTTGTCAGTTGCACCAGAAAAATAATCCGTTAACGACATAAAATTAGTTGACTTTTGGGTTAATACTCGTCATAATGGAAACTGAAGATGCCAATTTTCATATCAACCATGGTGTCTGCGATCTGTGCGGACAGTGATAGTGAATATAAAAAACGCTTTCTAATTTACCGCTCTCGATTAACGTGCCGATCGTTTGAGCGAAATGAGGTATACAAGTTAAAACAAGATTATGGTGGGTATGTGCACGTTGAGCAACCAATAAAATTGCACACACTGGAGAAGAAGGAAATAAAAACGGATGGTCAGTTAAGTGCATTTGTTAACACTTGAGAGATTTGATTTTTGAAAACCAGAAGTCCAGGTGCAGTCAAATTAACGGAAGAAACAGTATGCCTACATCCGGCCAGCGCTGTACCCGTTCAACTGCGATGCCACACAATTAGCCTGAAAATTTCTCATTTGGACACGGATACCCCACCTTATTGTTTAACTGTAGTCTTGACGGATTCTGGTGTGAAGTGCTTGAATGAGCTTGCTGGGGCAGCTGATTCATTGAACCTTTTGCTACATTCCCTATGAGACAGTAGGGCGGGTGGGCAACCGAGTCCTGTTTTGCACTAGTCGTACTTAAAGTTACAACCGACGAATCCGGCGGTAAACCCAGCAAGTGATAACCCCACTGCAGTCCTGTAAGGCATACAATTGATGAGCATTATATAGTATGTGCTGGGATTAGCGCTATTGTCCTGTGATGCTTTGCGTTAACTTCGGCAAAACTGACACCAGAGTGGAGAGACCAGCGGTGAAATCTTAAGCCCGCCTCCGTTTGCCACCACTACACACCCTTTTTACGTTAGTACTGCTCGTCATGAACCAATCATTTATACTTTGGTGAACGCTGTTCCGAAGTCGGAACTCGTTGAGGAATGAACTGTTTCAAACATAATCTCATCTGAGCAGTCAAAGGGTTCCTCAGAGCAGAAATGAGACACATATTGCGATATGTTAACATTTCATTCACTCACATCAGTCGCAACCGCTAAACATGCCAGTTATATGCGTCAAATAGTTGACGACAGACAGGGACTAGACACACCACATATTATGTAATCATGACCATGGCAACCCGACCGGTTGTTTCAACCACCTCTGTGCACATAACGTCGGTTGGTAAGTTCGAATGAGAATCGCTTCGCAGAAAGCTAGTAACTTCAGATTCCGGTTGCGCAACAGTATCTTGAATGAGTTTGCTGGGTCAACTTGATGACCTGTTGTCATAAGGTGTTCAGCAATCAATGGCTTTCGATTTCGAGTAGTCAATGCACCAAGTTGAGGCTGGTGCGTCATCTGATGTTTCAACCACTTCGGGATATGTTTGGTGACTCGCTGTGATAGTTGTCGATCTGTTCTGCCTATGTAAACGTCACTGCAGCTGCAATTAAACTGGTACACAACATGGGAGACAGAACAGTTTAACAAACTATTTTTGCGTTTGCGGAGAACTGGTCTCCTAGTGGTATGAAATAAGTGACACTGAGCAGCCGCATACGTTCGAGCGATAGCAGATTTTAATTTGTGATTTATGTCGTTGGATAGGTGATCACCCTTGAATGGCAAGAATAGGCAAACTTCCTTCTTTTGAGCCGTCAGTACAGGCTCAGTGCTCTTCTTCACCGTATTATGTGCATCAATGAATTTGTCGGGGTATCCATTTGTTAGTAAAGTTCGCCTCAACAACTCCTGTTCTGTCTTCAGAGTGTCCTGGGTACAAATACGTTTGGCTCTATGAAACAGTGTTTTAACTACACCCCGTTTGCTTCTGTTGCATACAAACGCAATATATGTCTTCTTTCTGCTCTGATGAATTGGTTAAAGTGAAATCAGTGTTTCAAACTTGAAAGGGTGTCTAGTCTTCTGCGGATCAACTGGTGCTGGGGAGCAAACACCACTTACCGGTTGCAGAATCTGAGGTGTAGAGCACTAGAATCTGAATTGTATATCAAAGAATGCGTTGAAAACATGACTGAGTCTTTCACCACGATGTAAAAGTTCCTTAATGAAAACAGTTCCAAGCCATATTGTAGCTCATTTAATTTTAGAATTGCGCGTCTGTCAGTGGTGTTTCTTATAAGTAGGTTCAAATGGTAAAGCCTCGTTACAGCTATCAATCATTTTGGGTGTTTCAAAGGGTTATCTTCTAGTCTACTACATTTTAATTTCATGATCGAACTGGATAGTGTGGCAATCTCCTCCTAAAATTGTACTACACACTTTCAGAAGCCGTGGCAGGCGAATGATGTACTCTGGATAAAGTCGATTAAACATTTCTTAGGTCACTGCACCCCTCTGTCTCTCTGCCCCATTACACCTTTGCTTTACTGCCCCCTGTGCTGAAATATTTGTGTTCCCCAGATGGGCAAAATAGGTAAAACCAAATCGATGCGGCTTATAAGAACTGCACCTCAGATTCAACAGAATACAAATTAATGAAAGATACGCATGGATAACCTAACAATATATAAACGGTATATTTGACACCGGTAGTTACATCCTGGATACTAGTCGCATGTATTCTTCCAAGCTTCGTCATTTCCTTCTTCCAGGTGTGAAGAGGAATTCATTCCCCTAACTAGTTCATCATCGTGTTTGTTATCTTAAAACAACTGTTTTAACTTATCACTTCAATCACATATGTCATTAACAGAACAGCTTGTGAAACTAATTTCTGTTTTGTGTTTGGTTATTGGAATAAGTTATGTAGCGGACGGTAATTGTTGTGGTTACTAATTTCTGGCAGTTAGCACGAATTCCAAATAAATGCAAAAAACGGCATCAATTTTTAGCGTTCGAACAAACATTTCTAACTTCAGTCAGTTCGTCTCACCAGATAACGTGGTCATTTTTTCACTGGAGATTTGCAGAGATAAAAAAGAAAGTTGTGTCTAAGTAGCAGTGAATTTGCGCAACAACCCAGGATGAATTTTGATTAGCCAAGGAGAATAATAGTTCAGAACAGGCAAATAATAACACTGGAGTTACCTGAACGTTTGCAACCAGAACTACGAAATTGTGCTGATGACGTATAAACACGAATTGTTCCAGACCTCCTAATAAATCGATCGAGTTGTTTGAATACCTCTTCAAAGTAGAATACACATATCAGTTCATAAAAACAATCCACCATATTTGAAATCCAGGGAACAAGCATGATCAAGCGTAGAGCAATCAACTTGAGTGCAAGAACGGAAAGGTGATGTAATTGTAGTTCTTGTGACAACCGATTTCAAATGCGTCTTTCACGAAAACAGAGTTTGACGTCATGTGCTGCAGTCGGCAACAGGTTGTCCCAGACAAGTTTGTAACCTATTGAAAAATCGCCGAAGAATCGTAAAACCCAAATACACAAGAATATTTGGCTGAGTGCTTTCAAAATCCGCTCGTACATTGTAGCTCCAACTTAGCAAAAAAGCACTCGTTTTCCTGGTGATTACGAGATAACCCGACATACCGTGACTTTGCTTAATGATGTATATTCACTGATAATTTGAGTGAACAGAAAGACATTAGTGACTAGAGCTGCTCACCCATTTGGTTAACCGAAATCACGCGGTTCAGAATAAAAAAATCCATCAAGGATAACCCATGGAAATGGCACACAGTGAATATGTAAGACCTCACAATTAATCCAGGTTTTCATGCATTCGCATGCAGTTTGCTCGAATGTTACTGGGTTTCGAGTTACGAGTAGTCAAGTTCAGCACCAAAGATTGGTGTGTCATCATTAGGTTAACCGCAGCTATCATTCAATTTCGCGCTAACAGATTCCGAATGCAGACAACTATGAATTAGAGTTTTCCCAAAAGAGACAACTGCAAACGTGGCGCATGCTTACGTTTCTCACTGTACTCAACAGTTCCTTGCAAGTCAGACAAGCAAGCTCATTAATAGCGCTTTCTGAATACTTGGTTTACTGCAGACGAGAATAAGGTCATACATCGGTCAAATTCGTTTCTAGTGCATGAACGGCAAATCACTCATTTTTGGTCAACAGTGACAGAGCTGCGAAAAAGTAAGGCAGAAGGCTATAAATTCGTTGTAAGTGGCCGGTTTGTTGCCACTCAAAGACCCACAGCCAATCTATATCTGACGAGATGTTTCACCAGCGTTAACTTTTTCTAGATATTCTTATTTTGTCTGCCATTCTGTGAATGAATATACTGGGTGAACTACGAAACAAGCCTTTGAAAACTGTCCGAGCCGTACATGCTAAGTTGAACGGCAACTGTATTTACAAAGTCCAATGTTATATCGTGGAAACGAAAGAGTAATGAACAAGACTTGTATTCTGTGTTTGATCATCAGGCTAATTGCCACACAACAAATATGAAAACATGCTGAGTCAGAATTGTTATCGAATAGCTGACTGCAGTCTGCAGGTCAGCCGAATAAATTGTTCGTCAACGACAGTTCTATTCAATCAACCACAGAAAGCCAGACAGGTTAAATAACCTTGTATTGTTTCCACAATAATGCTTCCTTCAGTTATTATGAACAGTATGGCATTGACTCGTTCACTATGGTATCTCACGCCAATGCAGTTGTTCACGATCAATAAACGATGAACACCCGTTGATACAACCGTGAATTTGCAATTCCTCTTGAACCCATGGCTAAACAACAATATGTTAGCGCTGTGTTTTTTTTTTAACCCCTCACCCTACTCTCCACAGCTACAGTCTTTCATACGTTGTTCAATAAGTCACGTGTTCAGACGTGAAACCACTGGAGAAATGGTTATAATTCAAGGTTATATCAAAGGGCAAAATACCCGTGAAGTAGATGCATTGTGTTCCCACTTTTGTTGTGATGTTCTATGATTTAAAAGATACACGAGTTTACAAAATAAGATGGCTTCTCCGTTAGGGGTAATTAATTAACTGAAGAAAATACCCTTTTGGTATTTAGATGTTATCACCTGCCTGCTGCAATCTGATTGTTACTGACAAACTTCATGACAAGGCATGAAATGAAAGCCGCCACAAACAATTGGCAGAAATAAACAAATTTAAGTTGAAACGCCTGTTAAAGATGATTAGAATATTTTAGGCAGCCATGCTCAATTTAAACGTTTTCACCCAAATACCACTTACGCCTACAGACAACAGATATCAGTCTGTCTGAGCCTACTCACATTGTTTACCGACATGAGTGTAGGCTTGGAGAAAGCCGCGTAGGCAGACTAGAGATACGTTACTGTCAAGGTGAACAAACATCTTCCGAAATGTTTGTAAATGTCCGCCTTAACGGAGAGCAATAACATCGTTAAAACATGCACAAATGAAATGACCGCAGATTTTGAGAACGTTTGGATTACTGGCCCGGGGTCGATTCAGTTAGTATCCACGTGAACCACTGCTCGTAAGCCTGCCCTCTCCAAGACTTAGCAGCTATTCCGAATCCGCCACTGATTTATCGTTCAGTATAAAAAAATCCCGTCCACATTAATGTAACTTGGGTATTGTCGAGTTAGCATGGAATGCACACTTTTATCACTTGCGTGTTGCGACTGCTTCTTCCAAATTTACATGAGGAACTTACCGTTTCGAAATTCAGAATCACATTTACGCTAAATTTGTAGACATTTAGCTTTGGTCAGCGGTCATAGTTTAAAACGGTTCTCAACTGATTTATCATCGAACCTACACTCTGCTTTATGCAGAAGAGTTATAAACTGTTCAAACGAAATTTTTGTACTTGAAGTTGCACTGTTCAAGAGTTCGTTGAGATAAGTTGTAATATCGCGTGAGCAGTACTTGATCCTTGTCGAAAGCCGTTTAACGGTAGGGATTTCATGAAGCTTGGTTTCAGTTCTGTCGAAAAATTTAAAATTAACTGAAACACCCGGCTGACATTGATGGCTTCAAAATTGTGCAAAGAAGGTACACGTTATCATACGTTAACGTTTCGGCTAATCTCACCAGTCGCAAATTCAAAACAATTAAGTTATATATAAAGGGCAGAGACGCACAGGGTATGGATAGGCACAAAATTTCTCGAATCCCCATATCATCGATTGTCAGATGTCTCATGTTAGCAGGTCACCAGGTTGACCCATTTAAATCACTCGAAATACCGTTACGCCAGCAGAACCCGAAGCCAATGAACGTTAGAAAAGCTATAAAGATTAGAATTCACCAGCCGGTGCAATATGCACATATAATTGAAGTAACCCATTGGGTTGCCGCGGTGGCGATTTTGTACAAAATGGTGTGATTGTATGCATGTCCATACCCTGTTCATCCACAGTGTCTGTTATGTACAGCTTGCATGTTTTTCGTTTAAGATTGCCGAGTGTGGAAGAACTGGTAACATATCGAAACATACGTCTCCCTTCTGCACAAACTAATTTCATTTGTCTAATTATTTTATTAGTGTTATATATGAATAATGTCGCCAAATTAGGCCGGTTTTCAGGGAAAAAATTGTTGTGAGATATAGCTAGAGCAATTTCTCTGTTGGTATGTTTCCAATTAGAGTATGCTTTAGCGAAAGTTGTGCAGCTGGAGCAATCGGAAACAGCGCTCAGATACCCCAATAAATTTATTCGTAAAAGGTGGTACTTGAAAAAATTGTTTAAAAGCCGGTCGAATTTGAATAGTCGGACTACTAGAGTAAAAGTCTGGGAATATGTGAACGAACGCGCCAATAGGGTCGTGAGACGCTTGTTACCCAACAGCAATTGCTGATGTAAACATTATTGGTTTTCCGTAGGATTAGCACTGCTTTTAGCAAACTAAGATTGCTTAAATCCCCCTAGACTACTATCGCTTTTGGTTTCTCAGTTCATTGGTCATTAACAAGAGAATTTCAATTCTTGCAGAAGTGGAATCGGTAAAGAAACAGAGGTTGTTCCAGAGTTGTTAGTTAAAATTTGTGTTGAACAGACAAGACGTTCTAAAGGATTCATCATTGGTTACTTGGCAGCCGTTTCACAAAGGAGCTCTGCATAAAGAAATATAATACGTGCACTTGAGAGAAGATTGAGCGTGCTGTTTATAGGAGGAAAATATTGAATGGACCATCTACGATCTACAGTACGGAATACCGGAAGGTATATCCATAGACGTAATTGGGTTCGGTGGTCAAGCCAGTAGCCAGTAACATGAACACCAATGTGCATCAGGTATCAGGGCAATCTGGGATTGTTGAACATGCCTGCCTTCACACAGAGGACTGGTTTCCAGTTGTTAATGGTTAGCACCTGGAGAACCACGGAGGTCACGAGTGTTCAATTACGTAGTGTAGTTAACCATATTGTAGCGAGAAGGCGTCCAATAAAGCACAATCTTTATTGTCCAAATCGCTAGTCACATGCAACGCGCGCTCTCTCGTTTATGAGTCGTAATTCCAACCCGCAGCAC
>QNGE01002392.1:35205-116224 GCA_008508345.1 Paragonimus westermani
TCCGTTCACACGTCGTGTGCACTTCTAACCGGTTTACGTGCGTGACCGGTGCCTTCTATCGGAGGGTTTTCCGCTTGCCATTCCTCGTCTGTTTGTCCGATTTCGTTGCGCGATGGCTCGTCCGGCTGCTCGTGCTGTCCGCCATCCACCCAGTGTTGGCCTTGACCGTATTCCAACATCGTGTCGAGATGTTCCTCTGAATGTTGGAAAAACCACGCCTCCGATCTGGCCGTCTGTCGTACTTCGCCTGCCCTGCCTCGCCCGTTGGTCCGATCTAGTCGAGCGATGACTCATCCGGTCGCGCACGTTGTCCTTGATCCGATCGCGGCAGGTTTTTGAACGTACCTCCCCCACGTTGAGGTATTCGGCCGAGCGTTCGAAAACTCGCACCCCCGACCTGGCAATCCACCACAATATGGTACACGTGCAAGTTAGATGGGCTTGTGAACACCTACAGACCGATCGATGACGCCACTTCTTTGTCGCCTGTTGCCTTCTGATCGCACTAAGTCATATCATCATGGAGAAATAATCCTCGGCCAAAAATATCCCACTAGAAAACGTCTGAATATTTGTGTTAATATTGTTGAAAACAACCTAGATATCCCCACACACCCATCGGAATTGGAACAGTTAATTCACTTCCGAACTCCTAGTGCACATATTGCGTGCAACCATGATCTATATCAGCGGGTGCATGTTATTGGAGTACCGTCCCCACTGAGAACACCGTTTTGCAGAAATACTTGTGGGGAAGTATGAAAATGTCTCTTAAGAACAAGCTATTTGTGGATACTGCGCTAATAACCGACGGACGATCTACACTACCCGCGTGTTCAGCAAACACGCTAAGTCACCCTACGTCCTAACCACTTTCATCTAGGCTGATGTCAGTGCGACATTTACACGTGAAACCGAACGAGGCAGTCAACTGGCCTGCCTGGACATGCACATTCGGCTCTGTGCAGATGGGTCAGTTCAACGCAAGGTTTCTACGACACCGAATCTGGAATAGATAATATATATGCTTCAGTAACATTTTGCCACTGATCTAAAAGTGAATCGTATGAACCCTTTGACTGATTAAGCCAGGAGAATATGAAAACCGGGTAGGATTCCCGAAGAAACGACATTCCTACGCACAATATTCGTTCAGAGTGGTTAACCGCAATGATTTCTAGGCAAACCTTGAAAAAGCACAAACCAACCTTATCGGAAGTAAAAACGGTACATATGTTTTCTCTTTGAAAGTAACATCCTCGCTGAAACAACCATCAGAATGCTCCCTACTGTTGTCAACAAGACGTTTCATGCTGTCACATTGCATGTCCGTTTCAACTCTACTTTAGCCCCGTGCCTAGTTTCAAAGAACGAAGTGCCGTTCTTTCGAATTCCTTCTGTGTATGCTTGTTCATTTTCCCCCCTGGAACTAGTTAGGTGGGTCACACGGCCTGTCCGTGAGAAGAGTCCAACCTGAATCAATGAAGGATTAATCAGCGCAATGATGACACATATGGTCGACATTAGTCATACCGTTACTTCGACCTCTCACTTTTATCCGATTTACCGATTCAGGGCCAATGGATCGACAACCTCGATATCCCAAATCTTGGCCACAGCTAAAGCAATCGGAATTTGATTAATTTATCCAAACTTGCCCCCACAGAATCGCACTGCTCAGACCTTGCATCGCCATGATTCACCACCCACACGATGAACGATCCAACTGCCGAAGTTACGGTCGCATCACAATTTTGACTTGATTTTATGAACAAGTTGTCTTCATGTCTATCTATGAAATGGGTGACCTCATCTGAACGTATCACTTGTTTCGTCTGTTTTCTCCGAGCAACTTTGTTCTTATAAACCTCATGTTTTCCGCCTGTTGAAGAGTAACCAAAATCAGAGCTGTTTGCGAAAACTTTTTCTGATAAATAGTCCCGTGATTCTGAACCGCTTATGACTGGTTTAATAACTATTCGAAATCTTTTATTGTATCAAGGAGAACCCAATAATGTTGCGCAAAGTTCTTAGCTTTTAGTCGAAGGAAATTTTGTCATGGCTAGCAGCGTTTATTTTGAACAAATCTGTCGACTAATCAACGGGCTACCAATAAATGGTGGCATACACAGAGAAAACATTCTCCTTGGGTTTCACGCAGGCTGGTCGAAACGGGAGGATCATATTTTGACGATTTACTAGTTGGCGGATGGTCGCTCATACTAACCATCTTGTATACTCTGGAAACATTTCTGGAACTGTATATTGATAACGACAGTTGATCAAACTTACATTGAGATCCTTTCCACCTCAAAGTGGGTCAAACCAGAGATAAGGGTTGCACTTTTCACAAATAAAAAAGCAGCAAGCTGAAAATGATCAATAATCACTCATTTTCAAGTTGAACGTCACCCACATTTGATCGCAGCGTTCGCATTCACATAGACTTTCCACCCAGCCTCTTTCGGAAAGAAACACTAGACTCGAGTTTCGCTCTCATTGGAGCTCATCAGTAGTGCATATGGTTGCCACGGCCAGGATTTGAACTGCGGCCATTTCAATCATGAGGCAACCGTGTTGACCACTGCGCCATTGACCTCACATTAGGCACGACCGAATTATCAAATCTGAACGCTCAACCAATCTGGCTTGCGAGCAGTGATCAGGTTGCCCGATCGTCTCGAGAGGAGACACAGTAACTGTCCTGCTAACTCCAATCGATAACCCCGCGATTAGGACTTCCGAGACAGGTCGAGATCACAGGTCTCATTAAACCTACAAAGCAATATTTTAGATTACTGATGAGTAGTCGGAGATTTGGTTTGCTTTCAAGTTGACCAACACTCACAGTTGATCGCAGCCTTCGCAATCAGGTACACTTTCCAGCCAGGCTCTTTCGAAAAGAAGCACTTGACTCGAGTTTCGCTCCAAATATCTGAATGCGAAGGCTGCGGTCAATTGTGGGTGATGTTGAACTCGAAAATACACCAACTCCCCGATTACTCAACAGTAAACTAATTACTCCACTTAAAAAATTAACCTGCTCTTTAAAAGCTGTGCCTGGTGACCAAAACTGATTAACTGTCCTAAATAAGTGTGAAAAAACTAATGGTCGCTCTCACTATTCACATTCTGATGATTCATTTCATTGAACAGTCGGTAATTTTTGGGAGACTTTCTAGGTTTTAAAAAGAATTGTGCAACCTGAAATGGTTAGTTCTCAGCAACATTCAAGTGAATGTTCATACTATTGATTATTCTTGTTAGCATAATACTCAAAGGTAACTAAATGCTGACTGGCAATGCGTTCCATTCCACCAGTGCGATTCGATTATAGTTAAAGGCTTTCATCTACGACTTCATATTCCTCAGTGGCAGAGTGCACTTGATTTAAGTTAAAAAAAAAATTGAAGTTTTGCAACAAAGTTTCGACCCATATCTATTTGAACACATGGCGTCATGATAACCGTTGCCTTCCGGAGGTACATAACCAAATTCACACCCGAAAGGTAATATCACTGTTTACTAGGTCTTCTGGGAATACTTCTTAGAAATTTAACCCGCAAACGCTTGATAGAAAAACCGTTAGACTGCTTTATTCTTGATTACTAATGTAGGGTCCATGTTTTTTTGATTAACCGCAATCATTTGTCATTGCTGCCATGGCTTCATGCAACACATGACGAATCGTTGCCTAAACGTTGTTATATGTCAAGGAGAGCAAAAGCCATACCTCGTCTAACATTAACTAGTGTACCCATTAGTGTACTGGAATGCTAAATTTACGAATTTGCACGAAATTTAGAATTTGTTACGATAACCATTCAAGAACGTTCAACCCAGAAATTCAGTCTTCGGGTGATTTCCGTATGATGGCATTCCCAACCTACAGCGGTCTGTTCTTGTCTGTCCATTATGAGCGATTCTTAAGTGGTTGATTTTTGAGAGTACTTTTTATGCACAAGAACATGGTGACTACTTTTTTAAAAATAATGGCTGCAAAACGTTCATCAGCTTTTTGTTTTTTTCTAACCAAATCCATTTTTCTGTGCTAAAATCTCAAGCAAAACGTGATGACAGAAAGAATATAAGTGTTTCATTGAAATACATCAACTGCAGAAACAATTATCCAGATTGTCTTTTCCTTTTTCTCTATCCGAAACGATGC
Source organism: Paragonimus westermani (assembly GCA_008508345.1). Taxonomy (NCBI): domain Eukaryota; kingdom Metazoa; phylum Platyhelminthes; class Trematoda; order Plagiorchiida; family Troglotrematidae; genus Paragonimus; species Paragonimus westermani. The sequence goes on from QNGE01002392.1 coordinate 39,374, forward strand.
AATTTTCTGGCCGTTTAAAAAGAACTGTACCGATGAGCCGTGTCTATCTATATGGTGCTCCAATAATAATCCTGTATTATAACGAAATAATTTCATCTCGGCTGAACTCCTACGAATGGATCATACATAATGATCAACGATAGTATGTTTCGAGTAATTTTACAGAACATTGTTCCCACTGTAACTGTGTATTGGTTGACATCATTTTCCAGTTAGGTTTGAGTTAGTTGATCTCTACTATTCACAACGAGTCATGCTGGATGCAAAAAAACTAACAGGGACGCTGTCCTCTTGTTTTACTGTTTGTCTGGACACGAATTTTAACTTTACTTCAAAACGCATTACACGCTAAATGAAACTTGTTTGACAACCTTAAAAATTACTTAACTGTTGACTACCACAGAATGTCATCGATCAGCAAGCTTTCGATCGCACATCAAGGCAACAAGATCGGTGTTTGCTCCATAGGTGCCGCCTAACCGACGAATATTTGCTTTCCCGTGAGGTGTTCTAAGATAATGCCCAAAACGATCAAACAATTTCATCTGGCAGGCCTTCCACTCATACCAGAGTATGGTTAAAACCTAGGCTGCAAACAATACTCTTCGATCTGCTAATATATTTGACCAATTTCGTGCAACAAGATAGAGATTTTCAGTTGTATATGGTTCATCGTTGTTGCCTTCACTCTGATGCAAGCTCCTGATGGCGTTGCTGTCAGATTACTTCACTTCTTAGTGATTTTACCTTCCAAAATATCCACTAATTTTACGATAAGTAATTTGTGATGGCATGGATCATGAGGGTATGATGTGTGTGCCAACATCGTCATAACATGCAGAGGGCATCTACAGGAATGCTGCAACTTCCAGCCTATTGCTTTGACGACAGAGTCACGAATTCGCAAACTGGGTATTTCAACACCTACATGAAACCAATAGGTGTGCCTGGCAAGCTCGTATTCATAGCGCCCAGTCAGGTAACAAGGACAAATTTCTGCAGGCGACGCAGAACTCTGTACCCGATTGATACAAAACAATATATATATAAGAACTGAAGTTAACACCAGCTGACCATCCCGTCGCAAACTGGTTTCAAGCCAAGTTGGCCCACCCTGAAAGTCAATAATGAACAGGCGTTATCCTTGCAAAATTCGCAAGTGATTGACTAGCATCGAAGCAAGGAAGCAGGTTAGAAATGAAACCGATATGTCTATATTCTATCCAGGTAAATATAACGGTACTCAATTAGACGATAACGTTCATAACAGACGAAAGATTTGTAAGCTCCTTTCCAAACCTACCGAGATTAAGCCGGCTATTGGGCCCAAAAACTTGGAGAAAACAAAACGTCTCCATGAACACGTTTTAGAGAATGAAAAAGTTCTGAGAGTTTATTGGCATTTCGAGGAAGAATTTCTGATTTTCTGGTAAGAAGATGCTGATAAATCCATGGCTTCTCCAATGAAATTTCAATATGACCTGATGTAAATGACATTTGTGTTTAGCCTTTAGCAGCAAGCACTGTATCGGACTGCATATATGAGTCTGCACCGCTGTTACGTGGACGCGATTTATATGTATGGTTTAATCAAGGAAGGAGGTTCTCAGTATGTGTCGCACCTCAGTGGGCTTTACTAGAACTTAAGGTTCAGTGCTGTCCGGGAGCAACAAATGTTTCGAATTTCCTGATTTGAATTCTCCGCGCCCCACCGTTAGCAGGTTCGGGTTCAAGATGTTGAAAGAACATGTGAATAACCACTGTTTGAAGTTCAACATTCTTGTCACATTCTGACGGGTAGTAAGTGTTGTGAGAACGTTGTTATGTAGTGCACGTGAACTGTGTAACCCTCATTACCTAGAGTCCGAATGTGCGCTGCCGACGATTCCATCGATAACTACTATAAATTCCAAATCACATGTGAGTCACGTTTCAATTCTGTTCCTCAGACGCGCTTCAGAGATAGGGACTTCGAAGACAAGCTTTAGCACTGCGTAAAGTTTCGTCTTAAAATACCCGTGTCAACCAAACTTACCCGCTGTCACATTTGTGGCAGTTTGGTTCTCAATATCCATGGCAGAAAGTGGGCTGCCATCCCAAGACTAATCAGATTACTTACGCCAAAACAGCTGCGTTTACTCAGCAAAACATTGCCGGTAGAACGGATACACGTTCCACATGTTACCATATTCTCGATCGTTTACTATTCTGTGATTTACTGTCGTGGTCACTTCTGATCGCCGCCGGTTTCAATATTCATACAAAAGCGTTACACCATTAACTGATGCCTTTCAGACCGGTGCTCACGTGGCCAGGATTGAGGTGGCGTGAGAACAACAACAGAACGAGCTTAGCACAAGAAGATAAAACTATTATCTCAGTTGTGCTTGTGGAACCGACGACTGGCCAAGTTAATGATGCTGTATTTCGTTTTTGTGAGAATGTTCATGAAACTAACGCACTTTACGGTTTACTGATAAAGCAGGAGGGATCATCTGGAAGGTGGCGACTAGTTTCCTTTTCAGTGCACCAGAAAATTACGTTTTTGTCAACTAAGCTGTGCGAATTGAATGACACAAATGATTTGGCCGAATTTCTACACAGAACGGATTGTAACTTAAAAGTGAGGCTAAAAAAGACAATTTTACCTATGTTCTCTGTCAACAGCGGAATTCACTACAGAATATTGCAGAATCATGTATCACAGTTTCTATGACACAGTCTAACATATGTTTACTTGTAATTCTTACCAAAGTATTCTGAGCTAATGTGCAATTGGAATAATCTGTTCTGGGAGCCCACGTTGCGTTCTCGTTACAATAACGTTTGGAAAATCCTAGAGAATAAACAAAATTTACAAAATGAGCGACGTAATAAGTATAGACATAGATTTGCGCGAAAAAAACGTGAACGCCATGGAGCATTCGAAAAAGTTGAGGATTTTATGGCGATCTTTTGTCGAACCTATTTAAAATTTTGCGACATATTCCCGTACACCTGCTTTGGATTGATCAACAAATCAGACACTATCTCATGAGAAAACAGTAGTGGTACGCTTATGGTTACAGGACTACTCTCTTGTCACAAACCGACAACTGAAACAGCTAAGAAGTGTCAAGCATCCGGTACTCTGACCTCATAACATTTGATCTGTATTGCGGAGAAATAACAGAATAAACTATCCGGAAGTACTGTGTGAGCCGGAAAAATCTAGACAGACAGCTTAAGTCAGCCCAAATCTGAACGCCAGATACATGTGCGACCTGTGGGGTATGAACAGTTTCGGTGAAGTATTATGTTTGATCGTGTTACGTTGATAAGGGACAGCAAAACGTGGTTTCCGAAGCACGTCAGTTTCGCTTCGTTGGATTATAGTGTGTGTAAGCCGATGCATGCTTTTTATCGCTATGCCTGTCTCTGATGTCACGTGGTGATCTACTGTTTGGCCTATTTCAGAGTAAGCTGTGTGACAGGGTTGCATTTGTGGTACAGTTACTCTTATATCGCATGCATCATTCCCATATCGATAACCAGTGATAACTCGATTTCGATGACTTGGCCATCGGGTGATTTGCACAGAGCTCTGAAATCCAGACTGTATTGAACGGGACTACGAGAAAAGTTGCTGTGGCCGTCCTTACAGTAGAATTGTTTATACGACAATGGGATGAGGCGTCGTCTCCACAAAGAAAGCAGAAGTTGCCTACTTTTCGGCGCTGTACCTAGCCGCATTTCTATTCCAAGGGGTGGAACAAACGATTCGGAAATAATTCACAAGAGAATGTTCCACAAAAGTTACATATTTTTGAACCAAACACGTGGTATCAGTATCTGACTGGACAGAAGTAAAACTTTCAAAACGCACACATTGACCTGTCAGAGTGCTCTTACAACAAGCAGTCATCCGCCATCCTATTTACGCCAATACCAATAAATGACAGATTGATGTTATGCATATTTGGGGGAAAACCGATCATTTTATTAATCACACACTGTGTTTGGAGCTCAGCAAATGGCAGCAGAATTATGGTTAACGTTCGTTTTATAACTGAAGGCAAATGCCCTTTTTTGGCAAGATTAGAACCATAATTTTCGACAAAAGTGAAACCAGGCAACTTGTCCCTATCCACTCTTTTGTCTGGGAGCTGTATTCCGAAGGGGGAAGCTGATATTTATGCAGCAGTGAGTATAACTCGCTTTTCAGCGTTTTGACTTTTATCTGTCCATTTAAGTGGCAATAACGACAGAAGTGTGCATATAACCATCGCAGACAAATTAAGCAAATTGCCCTTGATACTGTTCAGATCCAGATGTTAGTGTGCACTCTATTTTGCTTCATCATCCACTCTGGGCTAATCTGTGTAACAAGCTCAGTTAAACAGTTTCTATCACAAGATCTGTTTTACAGGCAATCCTAACGCTGGAATCGTAGTGCGTGGTGCTCAGAGAAAACTAGTGCTTTTTTACGCTTGGAATAAAAACGTTACTTATATTCTTTGTAACTGAAAATAATTTACTTGGACGTGGAGTGAAAATTATCAACAAATAGTGTTGCAATTCCTTCTGGTATATTATAGTTCATTGTTGGACTCCAAAAGAAAATATGTGGGAGTCGAATATAAAAGAATATTATGGCAACAACCCGAATGCTACTCAGACTGTCTCTCCAGTTTCCAAGCACACAACGAGCTGACATTCTATTTTCGCTCAGGTTCAGCTGACTGACGAAAAGACGGATCCGTCCATTCGCAACAGAACTTCTCCAACAGAAATGTAAAGTTGAAGCATATCCACAAAAGCTGCTGATTAGATATTAACCAAACCGCGAACACAGTGGTCTTCACCAGTGATGATCCATTATACTATCGATCGTGGATAGAATAACAGCAGCCAGACATGTTGCCATCAGACGGGTTGTGTTGTTTGTGCACATTTTTCTTTGTCAAAACAGGTGAACAAGCGAAGAAGCCCTTGAAAATTGTCAGCGAAACTACGGACAATGGACACATGCATTATGACAAAGTGACCGCTTTTCATTCTTTCAAGGCGAAAGCCGATCATACTGTACCATTAACGTCCACATTCTGTAAACAGTTGATAGTGGACTAAAATCGTCCGCTCAGTCGTTACCTACTGGATAACGTGCGACGCGTTTATAATAACGGTGGTGGGACTGTTAGACAGCTGACACCCGAAAGCCGTTTTGTGCGTTCTGGCCTAAAGTTCTACGAACTAGTATACTATTTTCGCCTCGGTCCTAATGTTGTCTCCAAAGCTATTAAGTAGTTCCTATTGCCTTAAAAATGTCGGAGATGAGGTGGCAACTCGGCTTGCCTTCCTTGGCGAATTTGACAGGTTGTGAGCTGTTGAACGTGCTTGTCCAAGTCAACTAAGGTGCGTGAATTATAAGCCGTACTCAAAGGTGACCCAATGCTCACTGAGGTGTTTGATCAGAAAATTGTGGTTCTGAACGTCTCTCTAGTGCAGATAGGACAGAGAATTTTGGTTTTGATAAACCCTCAAGGTATTGTGACATAAAATCGGATCAATGTGCATCTTACAGAGTCGCACAAACAACCAATACCAAATAACTGATGTTATTTCAGGAATATTGGTATTATTCTTAAATGGCTTCTATAAATGTCTTGTACAGAACTTAACTGATTTCAAAACAAGGATGAAATTCTCAAAGTCTGCTAGCCAAAATATTCCGTTAATTTCATCTTAGTTAACAAAACGATAAGTCCATGTGTTGCAAGATGGCTACAGTCTTACTGATTTTTACCAGGGGTATCTGTAAAAACAAAGAAACTGATATGAACCTCAACGATTTTTAATGGAGAGGCAGGTGGAACAATAATCCGTATTCATTTGTAAACACAAATGCGTACCAGGGGGGTGGATTGCCTCAACTCGTTCTCTACACGTAACCCGTTTTCCCGGATTATTGTCTCATCTACAACCACTGACAGTTAATGTGTGCGATTACTTTACAATATATTGCAAGATTCGATCTGGTTGAACAAACGAACGAAAGATACATATCCGAACGTTTCCATATGAACAAAATATGTGAATAGGCTGTGCCTAGCAGTTTTACAACTCAAAATGTTAAGGTAAGGTGAATCTCAACAACTGTATTTAGGCAAGTGGGTGATTTGTATATTTACAGTTTCAGTTTTCAACTCTTTCTATCAACATGAGCTACAAAAATGTCGTGCTAATTTCCTACTGTATACAGTGAAATGAGATTGATTTTCTCTCCAAAATAACCAGCGAAAATGTTTCATTCCTACGTCTCACGAAAACAGACAATCTGTCTCTTTCACTGAAATCATTTCCAAAAATGCCGATTGCGGTTTTATCTCAAGAATATCATGCCCGTCAAGTCATCTCTTCACAGTTAGGACTGACAGTTTTAGCTTGTTTGACCGCAAAACGGGACTTTCGGATTGTGCAGTCTTTGGCTAGGTTTCCGGTATTCGATAAATGTTCGCGCAGTCTGACACAGGCATGCATGCACGCAAAACTCAGGCAGGCTGAGAGAAGCAGGCTGATGAGTCTGAGAGCACAATCTGGTTAGAGAAGCTGACGAATGATCCGGTGAATAAAATAAGCGTAAACAACTGCAATTTGGTTGGAAGCAACTCATAGTCAGCGAAAGACAGACGCTTAAAAAATTGTTATGATGCCTGAAGTTCGACTGAAGTTTCTGGTAATATTCGTTGCTAAAAAGTGTGCAAGTGTGTAAGGGGATGTTTTTAGTTGTTAATTAAATTGAACACATACATAAATTGAACTCAAAAGTCCTCAACACGTTTAGGTCCAAGCTGCATAATTTACTCAGCCACGTGCTGTCTTCCGGTGGCCAACAGATGTTCGTCTAAACGTCTACTGTGATAAACATTAAATTGGAAAAAGATGTTTGCAACGAACAAAAGACTAATGAACGCAAAACCTTTTAGGTATTATTTCAGAATACACAGCACACCATGACTGAATACTGTACAACTGAAAGTCAAGTCTAAGCGAAAAGCGTTTGCAAGCAAAATATTGAGTGGGGCACGTTATGTACGCAACATAGCACAGGATTTTCAATATAAATAAATATCGTTTCAAATATAGTGCGATTGTATTGCAAAAGCGGCGTTCAGAATATCTTAATTGGCTTCGAAATGCAAAAGATTTGGCCGTGATCACTATCAGCATCTCTCTCTGTGAATCCTGCACAAGCCTGCCTTTGTAAGGCTGAGATATGATATATAGAGAGCTCTGACAGTTACATCAATTGTCTTGAAAGCATATCCGAAATTTACTCTGCTATATCTGTTTTCTACTTGACATAAACCGCGCTGTGAATGGCACCTACAACTAGTTCACCTGTATGCAATAACTATGGTTTGGCAGGAGAAAGTTAGGAACAATCTTACGACGCTGTGCGACGTTAGGTAGCGTTAATGCTCCTAACTAAATGCCATTCACGCTTGTTTACCACCTTGACGTTCCGGTAGATCTCTTGATCTGACCAGTTAAAAAATAAACGCCAAACTAGAGATCTGTTATCTTTTACAGTTAAATTATGGTACACATTCTCATCAGGACCAAGATTTGAATTCTGACTCTTGTGCTTCTGTGATTCGTATGATAATCACTAAGTTGGTAAATTCATAAACTTCATAGACGAATAATAGTATCTAAGTCCACACTCAACCGGAACGCTATACGTCAAAATTTAATAATTAAACATACTAGAGCGAACCAATCAAAATGACTGTCATTTATGAAAACAATAGTAAAAAATAGTTGGTATAAATTACCTGCCAGATTTAGTCGATTATGCTATACTGAACAGTTCGCAGAAGAAACTATGTTTCAATAACAGTTCAAAACGGAGCAACCTTATCTACTTCTTTCAATGTTAACTCTTGCGTGATCAATTTGAGACATTTGCGTGAAATAATTAAAATCACGATTTTTCCGTGCACTGAAATAATTACAGAACGAATATTTGCCGGATCAGTCAAAAACCGAAGTTTCAGCTCTAAATTATTGTCATTTCTCAAATAATTGTATTAGAGAAACAAACATTCCTGTTTACTCCTCAAAATCCATAATCATTTCTGCACGCGAAATTTCAATTATCTGTTAGCATATAATCTCTACAGTTTTACGTCTAAATTTTCTCATTTTCTCTGGTTTTTCTGGGCGGTTGCCACTTTGGTCAGTTATTTTCAGTTCAAACAACAGACCGGTAGTCGATTACGAAGTCATGTGACATACCCTATGAAATATCCTACCTGTAGTCTGTAGAAATGCTATGCTTTGTTTTAGGTCCAGTGCCTTGGGGAAGAATGTGATTCGTGCCGATGAAACTAACCCTACACACTTGTAATTATCGCTGTTGCTCTCTTGTAATTGAAACGATTAAGTGAGGACGTCTTACCAGTGGATTTTGACAAGAAACGAAGTTTAGATGAAGAAAAGCTATAGAGAACAGACCTGCCAGTCGAAGAAAATGTTCTATTTCACAGAGGGAGCACGACAGGCAAACGATCAAGATTTATTGCCTAGTAGTTTGGAGTCCAAAAATGGGCGTTACGTATCATGCTAAAAGATGAATAAATGGGATCATTCCGGAGCAGACGTAATACGGCCAAGCAGAAGCTTATTAATACAAAGTCGTAAAAATTTCACTAGATCACTAAGTGGGTGTATTGGTGGCTTTTGGGATTACGTGCGAAAAAATATGGGTTTCCATGTTGATATGCTCTACATTCCCTCTTACATGACTGAGTATCATTTATATTTCACCTGATGTCACTTTGTGGCTACCTTGATGGTCTCCCAAGCTTTGCTCCAGATATTCAGGATTGTTCATTTTACGGCAAATTACGCTGGTTTAGGGATTGGGTGATAACCAACACACCCTACCATGGTTCGAAAACTGCAAAAAATCAACGTATCACGCAATCGACCACATTCATGTGAGTGACCACGGGGTACGAGAGTTATTGGGTATGTAATGGAAAATGGGCTGGCTCAAATGGAGATGCATATCGATTTTTGCAGAGGTACTCGTGTCATTATTGTTTTATCACACTGATGGAAACACATAAAGAAATATAATGATAAAGTGTAGCCCACTTGTAACTAGTTCAAATATGCATCTGTTGGTAGGCAAGTCGATTAAGTTGGCCAACGTTGAGCAACTTCGAAAACGTGAACCGACAGGCTCAATCGCGCTAAAAAGAACTTGGTTGTATCCGGATGTGATTGGTGAAGTCAACCAAATTCACGGCTTCATAAACTACCTTACAGACTGCCAAGTAGTTGACCATAATGGAGTTGTTGTGGCCTGTATAAAAGCAATTCTGCCGTCCTGCAATACTTACTGTATTTAGAGATGCCGTGAATTACATTGACTGTACCAGCGCAAACTGTAATGGAAATATCTGAATAGATAGTGCCTCATTTCCCTTGCCACTGTATACCCACATTCTACTCACACAACATAAGCGTATTCGCCAACTTCAAACACCCGGTTGCTCTTGTAAAATCTTACAGGAAATTTTGATTGATTCATCGTTGGATCTATATGGTTAACAATTTTTTCCAGGTGAACGGAACACCTCCACCAGCTAATTTTTGCAAGTACTCCACGATTTTTTTTGTAAGTAAAATGATAACCCCGGATAATTCAGCCTTTTATCCAGCTGTCACAATAAAACTGACCATCGGCATTGGACTAGTCGTTGGGATCGCGAACTTTAATAGACCGGAAGAAAGCTTTTAAAAACACATTCCGGAGTATTTTATCGTTCTGTCACTCATGTCTACTACGGCGACTTAACTGGTTGTTTTGTTCCTGCTACGACCTCTTATGTAATTGAATGAATGCTTTTTCAGCACTGAAAGGATTTGGATCGCTTTACTACAGCTTACACCCGGACCTTGCACAGCAACATATGCTGTTGTAAAATCAACATGACAGTAAAGCAGTTTGGTTATCTTGGCTGTCTCAAGTGAAATATCTTGCTGTGAGAGTAAAGAATTCAATTGTAAGTAATGCAGTTTACTTAACTTCATTTCATGTTCCTCGTGCAGTTTACTTTCTTCAACCGAAAGCTTATTCCATACTGAACGCAAAGCTTCGTATAAAGCAACGACGCAAATGCAAGCAAGGAGGACAGGTGAGTTTTTGTCATTTCTGCTAAAAGAATTTGCTGGAATTTTGGTGGCATACATTGCAGACATTTTTGGAAAATGCCTCACACAGAGCAGAATTGCCAACTGTTGAAGAACTTCTAGCGCAAGTCTGGTGTCAGGGAAGAACATCTACACTGCAAACGACTGCTTGTGCATTCATGGCGTTGGAGGTTTTACAAAAATTTCTTTTCCAACGGCAGATTTTTTACAGTGAATGTCATGATCTACGCCATTGTGTGTCAGTCTCGGTGTGCTGCTGACTTAACGCCCTAATTTGGTCATTCATCTTCCAACGGATTGCTTGAAACAGCCTACCTCTTACTACTCACCCACAGGGATGCTTTCATATGTTCCAACAGAGAACCTTTTTCTGGTCCTCCAAAACATTTCTCTTAGATTTTTGGAAATCTGTCTTTTTTCGACTTTTTCCAGCTTGCAGACTTGATTAGTAAAATTCCTTAACATCAGTCGTGTACTTGGATGTCTTTTAAAGTGCTTTCTTTCCATCATTTTCATTTTTTCCTCAAAGTCCTTCGTTTGTTTTTTGATTATTTTTGTTGAGTATGATGCGATGAAACCTCTTACCCAACGTCCATTCGGCCCAACACGCTGCTCTTCTTAACAAGTCTGATTGTGTCCTCATTTTGTTTACCCATCTTATGTAAGCGACCTCCTGGAAACATTTCCATCATTGCCCGACCGAAAGGTTGGAAACAATTTTCCTCCATGGTTCCAAATTCATGGTTTTTTCATATATCACGTTGAACAGCATCTTTGTGCGTTGTTACCGTGTTGAAATTGCTATAACGCTCTTTTCAAATCCATACATTATCTCCTGTCCTTTAACTACATGTATACTTGCTGACTGGACGTAGTGTCTCCCAGTCATTTCTCCTGAACTTCTAATCAAAGATTTTAACTGATGTGGCAAACCCCGTGATAATTTCAGTGTATCTAACTTAGTTCAGCATTCTAAAGCAGAAAAACTGGTTGGCTTTTACACTATGCTTTTCACACCGTCACCTTCATTCCGAACTTCTAAATAGATATTTTTATATTCAGATAGATCCCGTTTCGAACCTATGCATGCTCGTAACCGTAAATGCCGTTGATCAACAATTTCTTTGTTGGCACGGTATTTCATTAATCCCCATATTTTCAGGTATGAATTCATCACAGATCGTAAAAGACAATTTCACCAAATGTGGCCTGTTACATACGATGTTTCGTATGTGTATAAAACAGCTTCCTGGCTTGAAGTGAGTTGATTCATATAAAATGACATTTTCCTAAAAATGCTTGACTGTTAAGCTTACCTGTGTGTTCTCCCCTGAAGTTTAGATTTTAATATATTGTGCCCAACGTGTCAATGCAAAACCCTCTGCATGAACCATTTAGTAGGTTTAAAACAGCCCAAACCTAATTATTGTATTGCACTTTATTCTAACTTGAAGTTAATGAACAGCGATATATGGAATCTATAGAGTGCTATCTGCAGATTTTGCAAGGGACACATTATAATTAGCTTGCTCAGTTGCATTGAAATAATCTTGTCCAGTAAGTTTCAACTGGACGACAAGAGCGGAACGGATCAGCATGTATGTACAAATAAAATGATTAATTCATTGGACTGTAATGTAGAGTTCTCAGAGTAATTACGCCTGCCTGTTATCGATAACAGTGAATGTTTTGAACGTAAACATCGTGAAAACAATAGAAATTTTATGTTGTTCGTGAGATAGCCGCGGAGTACAAACAGCAATAACAAAATAGTTCCAGAAAAATGAAGTATTTTTAACCAGCATTTGCCTGCTTGCTTTGTGTGGGAGTATTTACTGTCCCAGTTATGTCAATCACTCGAACAGACCAATTCAATCCGATCTTCTCAAGGGACATTATTGTATAAACCTAATGACTTTCATAACTCATTAGTCGAGTTCAATCGAATTTCACAAATTTTCAGTGAATCCTATTTAACTAGACAAACGTGCACGCCACCACACTCCGGATTTACCTTTTCCGCTGAATTGAAATGTACCGAATTCCTTTGGACAATATTTTTGTGCCCATTGGTTGATGGCTGTTGGTGGCCAGCACTCGTCTGCTCCATCTAGCCCCACGGCGCAGAATAAATGTCCCAATTCTGTACACGCAACAAAAGATTATTTAAACTCAGTAGGAGAGGCAGTGAATAAAAACTGTCTTCTCGAGCTGTAACTACGTGAAAAACATATTGTCGAAGTTTAAAGTAATACACTTAAAAATTTGAAATGGAACTTTTTCTTAAAATTTATAAACAAGCTACTTGCCACTCCAAGCTTCCTGAACTAAGCATTGGAATGAAACATTCAAATAACAACTAACTACTTCAAAAGAATGCGTGTATACTCATCATTTGTATTCAGACAAATGTTAGCTGGTTAGCCTTAAAATTAACCATTAGAACATCGTTGCCTCCCTGATACATCCAGACAAGCAGAAGTGTTGATGTTATCCCGAGATGCATCGTCCAATGTCCTGCTGTTTATAAAAGAGCGAAATTTCATACCAACGTTCGAATTTCAACAATATATCCACTGCTTGTATTACGTTCTCAAACTTTCGCAAAAACTGCGCATAGTAACAATCGCGCTTTGACGACCTATGAAAAACTCTTGATATATTTCCACTGCTTAGGCAATCGGTTCATAATTTTTTCAGTTCGAACGCGCGAACGTGATCTCCGTCTCTGTGATGCAAACCAGCGTCTCAGAACACCACACGACGCAAATAAAAAAACAATACCTCAGGGTTCGGTTTTAAAATATGACCTTATCAGCTCAAACAACAAGGCTAGAGTTGGCAACTTCATATTTTTATGACGTAAGATTCCGTTTTCCTACTTTATCAACTGTAGACTATTTAAAATTGTTTAATTCTAAGGTACGCAATAACGGGCTAGCCAAAAATTAAGGCGCTAACCTTCTTATACAGACACATTTCATTCATGTAGTAACTGTTATAGTCGTGATAATAATCGATGGTTCTGAGACGTATATTGCTAAGCCCGAGTTGCTTATGGGTTTCATTTCAAAAAAAGACAGACACAAGGACGACTCGGGTAACACATGGTCTGCAAGAACATTACATCAGAAAGTAATGTTTGTTACGATAGCTGAGTGTTACTCACAAGCAATTGCATCCATCTGCATCACGTTTCAGTCGTTTGATAAAATCCTTTGGAAACCGTAAAAAATATGATACCACTAGCTGACAAATAGTATGTTACTTCTATCCGTTATGCTTTCAAGTTAAAAAAGTTCAGGCAATTAACTTGCAATTCGACTTGTGACATTCGCTTATTGTGACTTCAAGGTATGCTGAACAGGATAAATTTTCCATACTTTCACGTTTTTGTTTCAAACTGTCGATGATGCTCCAACTCCTTTTTTATGCAGATTGTGCCGAATTTATCAGCAGCAATCTGTCACCGAGGTGCGGCAGTAATAAAACTCAACACCCGTATCTTATATGCATATGTGACTGTAAATATCGCCAAACAAACCATTAAGTATGAGGTGATAAAACTAAACGAAGCATAATAGTCAGTATAAATTTTGCATGCTTTCTACACTTTCACAGGATAAAATCCGCCTAGTAAATAGAATTTGTCACAGAATATTCGTTCAGATTCACATTAGCTCCAGAATTGTTCGTTTGACACCGAGGTGATTGAATGTCTTGCACATTAACAGGTTTTCTGCTGCACTACGGGGTGCTCAATATAATCATTTGCGTTCACAATGAACAGCTCGTCAAACACCGATGGGCATTAGCATGCGGAACGAAAAAACTTAAATTAACTATTAGGTGCTACGAAGATATGATGTTTAACAGTGGCTTTTTCAATGATAGTTGAACTAAAAGAGAAATAAACACTAACTCGCTAAGCAGAAAATGAAGAATGTGCTATCGATTTCTGAGTAACTGCATCCATTGTCCTGGTTTTAAAGCGGTGTTTAAGCATTTATATTGGATTTTTGATTTACTGAGATTTTTCCCACGTGCAATATCTAGGTTGTGATGTATATTTCTTCTCGATTGTACGGAGCTGATTTCTGGAAGCGTAAATCAGATAAAACCCAAGCATTCATTGCTTATCTCCTTGGCTACTGCTTGGTCTAGCACAAAACATCCTGAACTAAAACTTCAGTGAACTGAAATAAAATGGTTTATGCAAATGTAAATATTTCTGGATAACGGCTTGTTTGAATGGATAAATAATTGCATGAAGAAGTCATCCAAAATGACTGAAACCTCCCGAAGACGGCTGAGCTGTAAGCGCTCCTGGAGCGGGAAAGACCGAAGAGGTCTTAGGCTGCTTCGTGTTGTAAAATTAATCAGGATTCCCAGTAAAGCTGGTTGGAGATTGATATGAAGCTGGCGGAATTAAACCAGATAGTTGTTGAATGCTTCAGTAGGTTGCACCTCACAGTTTGTTTACCGGAGGACTAATCTACAATTTCTGCCCAATGATTACCTTAACCGCCCGCAAGATGACCGCAACTTCACAGAGCCAACAATATAACGAGTTCGGTCATTTAAGACCCTGAGGACTAAGGTGCAATTATTACGCTGTCTAATGCTATTCGCTACAAATCACCACCTTGGGCAATCCTTGAGCTGAAATATAATGTAACAACCAATTCAAAGCTTGTTTTCTTGCTAAAGTTGTCTCAGAAAAATCCCTCAAAGAAATATGACCACCAACACGAACACTAATGTAAACCGTCGTCATGCCTTGAACCCACAAGTTGGCGGTGATCATCGATTAAGCATAATAAATTTCCTGAATTTTCAACCGTGAACATTGCCTACAGTTACGCGTGGACTTTCTAAATTATTCATACCGTTGGCAGAACGAGAAAAATATGTTTCATTTTGCCTAGTGTTATTGTTACCTTATATAATAAATATATTTGCAAAATTATCTAGCATTAACGCATATTGTAATGTTCAGCTGTTCCAGGATCACTAAGCCGGTAATTCATTTTTCATTTCGCAGTAGGATGTCACTACTAGTCATGCTGTAGAGCCAAGTAAAAATGATTCAAATCTAATACCAAACCGGTGATAACCTTGACATATTCTGATCGATTTTCAAAGCAGTAAGCTAATATGCCTCTGTGGGTATGCATTATAAAAGTCTCCCAGTTCAACGCCAAAAACCATGAAGCATAAGCCATCCAAAGTCGATGAATATATAACATACTAAATGCGCATTGTTTTCTTCATTATTCTGTGACAAGTGAACGGATGTTAAATAAATTATTGTGCATTAGTAAATAGGAATATTGATCTCATCTCTTTTTAACGTCTTTATCTCATCTGTGTGATTACCTGGATGGTAGTGACGGAAAGTGGTGACCTCGACCAAAAATACCTACGCCTGTACAAATCAGTGGCGTTACATCAAAAACACAATACGAGTGAATTGTGATTTTCATGAATATATAAAGTTGGCCCTCGGCGCAAAAGACGCTTCACGTTGTCTTGAAGTTTGTGTATTATGAACGTTCATCCTGATATGAAACGGTTGTTAACTTATGGTGATTTTAGATATGGTGCACAGCTCCCTTAAAATTACAGGCATGCGATATACTCGTCACAACGCTTCACTAGCTGGCTGATTAGTGACGACCTGTAGTAGATGGTTCGGTATAGACTTACTGATCCTTGTTTCTACGCCTCTGTCTTCATTTTACTTGTTGTTGCTATAACTGTAGAGAAGACGATAAAGGACGTAACGTTGAAATTTTTAAATCAAATTACAAGCAGTTCACTGAATTTTTTATTGAATTAATTTTGTATGTTGCTCTTCATACAACCAATTTATGTTGAGTGAAACTCGTGACAGAATATCCGCTAAATCTGCCACCAAATGTAGCTGGTAATTATGTCCTATAACCTTAGTTTTAATATTGCCGTTAACCGTGTCCCGAAAATACTCACTATTCATAAATCGTTTAGAGTAATAACTAACCTTTTTATCAGTATCTTCTTCCCTAAGCCCGCTAGTGGTAAGCGCGTGACGATATCATTATTTCGTGTGTCTAATTGTCTCAAGAAAATTCAAACGGTTCCTTGATAACGTTTTTCAAACACTATAATAGAAGTCTTGAAATGCTTCTTCGTGAAGCACGCTATGTTTAATTCACATCTGTACGTATAAGTACTGTTTTTTCAGCAAGAATTTATCCAGGCTCAGTCACGAACAGATTGTTCCCCATAAACAGTTATGTAGAGCATGCTCAACTTTTGCACCATTATGGTCAATATGAAGTGCGCTTTTCACTCTACAACATGTGGTTTGTTTTTTGTGGCCCATAATTATTGGCAGTGTGAGGCGGTACACATTTTTATTCTTTATTTATGAAACATAATGCTTTTATCTTGCCTTTTATTCACCGGTGTCTCCTGAAAAAGCCATGTCAACTGCAAAATTTGAATGAAGCAATAGTGTTTGGGCATATCACAACTTCTGAGTCTTCAGATCGGACTGGATAAAGTGGGTGCCCTTTTCATCATACACAAAAAATTTGATTCTATTTAACACGAAAGTGTCAGATTGTCCAACTGATATATGTAGACTGATATGCAACTGATATACAAATGCGAGAAAATCACATTCTGTGCAAAAAACTCACCTATAAATTTCGACGTAAGGGGCCTATATTTTTCTGAACACATTGAAAAGAGATCATTCCAGTAGTTCTCCCTTAATTCCTCCCCAGTGAACATTTTTTCACCACGAAACTGGCCCACAAGCATTGCTTGTACTATAATATTATAGATTTTGGAAGTGATCGACCTCAAACTGCGATTGGTTCACAGTCAAGTAATTCCATTGGTCCGTGACCCCACGTTTTCAAACGATGTAAAGAGTTTGGGTCGATTTGATTGGCACTCATTTGTGCATGACGCTAGCGATAGATTGCAGCTAGGGAACAAAAATATGCTTATTTACATTCTGGTATTATTCTGGTTCTACATACCCAACAAGACCAGTAAACTTGAGTATGGAACTAACAGCACAATGGGGTCATAATACCATCGTTTAAGGGCGTTTTCACTGGTTTTTCATTGAGCGGAAGTTCCTCCTTAACAGTTCAATGTTTAGGGGAAATTAAACGAAGAAGATATAAAAAAACATTCACAGAACGCACGGGTTAGGAAACTAGTAGACATCGGACGCTTATCCGGTGACCTTGAAAACAGGCTAAGAAGACGGTCAAAACCATAGAGTGCTGGGCACCTCTTACGCGTTTCAGATGAATATGTCTAGTTCCCTGAAAAGCAAAGAGTGTGAAATGATTCTTTTTTGAGGTGGATGCTCTGAAGCAAGGCAGGAAGTATATGTACGATAGTTTTCCGTCGCGTAGGCTCAGATGTCATTCAGTAGTGCGACCAACTTACCACTGGTTTCATTCAGAACCAAACCGTATGTACCGTTGGTACGTCCTATGAAATCATTGATATTCAGTATGCTTACATGTATGCCAAAAGAAATCTTCGTTATACTCAGGTAAATTGCAAAATTATGCTATGAAGTCAACTGTCAGTATGCATTGGGAAGTGTGCATGGTTTACGCGTCTTTACAGTCTATGTTTAGCGGAACGAGTTCATCCTACGCAACCTAAATTTAGGGTTACAATCAAGCTTGCACCATTATAAAAGTCATATAACAAACACCGATTATCTTTCAGTATCAAGAAATTGAATTTTTCTCTGATGCCAGCCGTCGGTGTGATAATTACGCGTGCTTCCAATTTGTGCCCGTTTCGACACACTTGATCGGATCACCTGCAATGTGCCCCATATATACGCACTCATTACTACACAGAGGATTATGTACTGGAACACAACGGAAGGTAATCGGTTCACATACAAATAAGTGAATGGTGGTAACAGGTTGGTCTCGCGTTTAAGCGCATTCTGTCTTGACTTTTATTTGTTTTGCACCGATTTCAACGTCGATGCTTATATGATGGTTGGTGTTACCTAGGTTTAGCCAACAAGACGATTTTTGTGTAATCGCTATTGCCCTTGTGTCCTTCGTTTTCAAACTGGTACCACAGATGTAGTCCAGCATAGACTTGCATGGTTTATTGGACTGTTGGTAATCGACTGCTGGGCTTGCTCACTTATTAGTAACCAGGTGTGAGATCACACCGGAATGATCAGAAACCTCGCTGTTTACCGTAAACGTCTCATACAAATGCACACAGAATCCTGATCACTATGGGCGACATTGATGATTGCTTAGTAATTTGATAGCTGATTAACAATGTGCAAAGAAATCTATCCGTAAGTTTACTTATCTGTGGCTTGTGTAGACGTGGCTAAGGCTGCTTTTACACTACATGAGAAACGTTTCCGGTAGAACCGCAGCTTGGAGATCAGACCAAAACCGTTTCTATAGATAGACCTCCAGCTGTTCAAGTTCTCGTATGTTAAGTAGTGTTCAACACTGTATCAACGAAAGTGGAAGGTCTGTGAGCTGCTTTGCTGTGCCATGTTCAAGTTGTATTCTGGCATTTTTGCTGGATTTTGACTTTTGACAATATGTATCATTCAGACTTCAATCTTTGCAAGCCCAAGTAAAGTTGCCCTGTCCTGCAGTTGCAAATAATCTGGTGGTCCGGCCCTTATACGCAATGACCGTGTGCAAAACGAACCGTCACCGTAAAGACCGTTTAACTTTCATACTAACTTGTCACTAGGCTAGTCTGCATTAACCGGTTGAACAACTTGAACGTTCACTTGCACTCCTCCTGGTGCTATTTCTTTTGAGTTTACAGTTTATGAAGGTTTTTAAACCATATCGCTGAGTACTCATTGCAAGCCAATTGTGGCAGCTAACTTGAGCACTCATTTTGACTTGGGTTACGATAAAAATCTCATAGGGAAACGGATTTCTTCCCCTCCGAATAGGCATACGCATATTAGGTATTCATAAAGAAGTGTAATCGGGTGTCATTATCCGTTGTTCAAAAGTGATGGACAAATGTTGAGCTTGGGCCTAGTAGGTATCAGTAAAAATAAGATTTTATACAAATGGCTGTTTGCACACAAATGTACAGGTGAAGCCCACATCAACCACACGAAGTACGAGGTCAGTTCTAGTTTACTTCCCGTATTTATGTTAGGGATTTGCAACCTATTCAACCGATAGGTTTATTAACATGTAGTCAACGTTATTTGATAGCTATACATATGGTTAGTCATCTTGCGCACGTCATTTTTATCAACAATGTGGTAGCTGGTTATCCTAGTGGTTGTTTCCAGGTAAGCTGACAACTTGAATGCTACATGGCAGTGCTAAATAGAGCAGATATATAACTTTGAAATGGAATTCTGAGTTCAGTCAATCAATCAAAGGTGGTCTTTCCTTGGGTTGTTTCTCCTTTTTACCTTCAATGTGCATATTCACGTTAGTTCAGAACAAGCAAACGTTTCCTCCTCATTCTTCATTTTATGTTAGATGAGAGGTATGTAATTTCAGCCAGTTCTTGAATACAAAAAGAAACTTCATGGAAGAGAACTGAAGAAAACTGGGGGAAAGCAGTTTAGTCCGGTATTGTTGTTGTATTATACTAAATAAACATTTTACTAGGAAAACATTTCATAACCCACGTGTGCGGTAGAAAGGTAACCAGGAAACGATGTGATCCATTTTTCACATATCCGTATATCTGGAAAAGATTGAATATTCTCAGCTAATTTCACGATGACAATATAAATGAGGACTAGGTTGAAATGTCATTAGCTCCGTTTTGTCCTCTTAGCAATTTCGAGTTCATTATAACCAAATTTCAGAATATAATACTGTCATCGCCTAACATTGGAACAAGATAGAGAATTACAAATGTTTTTAAGTTAACAGCAACAAGTTTCCACGTAAGATACAGAGGGCGAAATCTAGCGAACGGTAAATATTAACTAACACGCAAATTGGTTTGCTTCTGAGCAGTTGGGTTTACGAAATACCAGTCAAAATACTGAAAAGTTGTACTTACCGACAAAAATGGACACTGCAATTAGAACCGATTATTCTAAGCTGAAACAACATATAAGAGAGTGATGGCGGCTACAGAAAGGTATGTAACTTTTGACAAAATAATCTTAATTCAAAGTCAAATTATCTGGCTTTTCTTTTTCCAGGTGACATGCTAATTGTCAAATTATAATACATTTGTATTACTCCGATAGGTTAGGTCAGTTAAACTTGAATGCGATTCTATCAGAAGTCGATGACAGCGAAAAATCTGAATGGAGCACGAAAGGTCAAACATTGCGGAGTCCTCGACAAACGCAGTCCTGAACACTTGTGATGAGAAGCCAGCATGATATGGGGAAATTCTGGACGGCATACAGAAGCCTGAAAGAGTATCATTCTCACTGCTGCTCAAAGATATCGCAGTGTTTAAGCTTAATTAACCAGCACTTATCGAAGAGTCGAGCTAGTTCTCAAACTCCCGAAAATAGCGATCAGTGAATTCCCATAAGCACTTCCCTGCCAGAGCCATGCCTCCCCAAGGACATACACATCGTTTCTGACTACTGGGTTTGGCGGAAGTACTCTTGGCTACTGTTTTTATTTCTACTTTCTCACACTCAATGCGCAAGTTGTCCTCGATAAATTATGCCTCACTGGTGAACGTGGCAACAGACGGATTGGGGAGTTCAATCTTACATTTTTGTCAAGCGGTTCCATACTTCAGCTTCATCCGACTGGTCATGCCTACGGATTTCATGGTTGAATTGCAACATCTAAGTTATCAGCTTTTTGGCATGGACAATAAACTTTGAAACGGGCCAGAGTTCAAGAAGTAAGTCAATATTGAATGAGATTCTGAATACAGATTGTACATGCCTTTGTCAATTTGATGAAAATGATGATTTTGCACATAAGTCATGCGGAGTGTGATATATTTTGGCCCGTCTACTTGCTACTGGTGACATTCTGCGTAGACTGAACGTGATTTGGTGCTGTTCCTGTAGAATACTTACCAGGTATTTTTAGGGGTCTGATAATAAGCAACGCACTATGAACAACTATTAATACACGCTGAGAATATATATGATCCACCTCTACCGATAAATCCGCAAGCTTATGTTGTGTGAGAAGGCCAGAAAATATTGCTCATGAACAAGTCATTTTCATTGCAGACGCTAGCCATGTAATATATCTGCGTTTATGTGTACGTCAGACAGTGTTGCGAATATAAATATTCCGTCACAAACAAAACTTCAGACTGGATACAAACGACGCCTTTACAGAGTCGGTTATACGTTAATACAAAATGCTGTGCTCTTTGAATTGTGCATTATACGACTGGCTAGTTGTGCATCCGGAGAAAGCTTGAGTGGACTGACAAGGCATTAGCAGTCTGAAGGTGATTAGAACCTGAGCTGCTGGGAAATAGGTGTCGTCAACTGACCAGTGTTCTACTCAACGTCTAGCACAAACAGTTGTTTCGCATTTGAAAGAATACCATTGTTATACCAAAAATCCTAATCATGTCTACTCTTAAACACTGTGCAAATATTTCATCCTGAATGAATACGTATTCTCAAATATGTGCAGGCTAGGTACTTGCGTTCGTGTTGCGTCATGAGAATATGAGGTGCACTTGATACAGGCTTCTCGATTTCCCGTGCTGCAATGAAATCATGTGTTTACTTGACCTTTTTTGATCTCTGTGAAAGCATACTCCATGTTCTGGGCTCTCAAATGCCGCTTGGTCTTATCTGTATACGGTGTTTCGCATTCACGTCAATATACTTAGTTGACATCCGATTTATCGCAGTCGGGTACCGGGTGCTTCATACAGGTGGTTGAGATCCGGGATGTTTCAAGCAGCATCGCTGGGAAAACCGCACTGCGTGTTTCTACGACAGAACGCTCTTAAGGAGAAGACGAATAAACAGCCTTCTGGACAGTATGCTGCCTTGAATTCTTGAGGCAATGGCAATGGTTCAGAAGTAATATTTGGCTGTAAGGTGGTGTATAACGAAGCTGTGTCACCTCGAAGTGTCTTCGGTGCAAATACACCTAGCCCAAATTTTAAACGGGCGAACCAAACTTTGTTTGCAGGATCGGGGTGCAAAGCTTTCAAAATGTAGGTAACGACCGTTCCAAATGCTCCTGCTATGGACGCTACTTTGACCTGAATCATTCAAACTTCTCTTTGATCGCTGAAATGCACATGTCGATGCAACAGATTCATTTGACCCACTAAACTCTGCGTGACTGTCTGTGATGAGAAAATGACTTATTGTTTGTATGGCTGCGTTGGGGATAACTAACCTACTGCTTCTTCGACAAGCTTTGCTGAGAAGGTTTTCGCCAAGATAGGGCTAAGGCAACAATTCATGGTTACTATTGGGTAGGTTGTATAAGTGATTTATACTGACCTCTACAACGTCTGAATTGGTGCAGATTCATCACGTTATGATCCATCTGAGCAACATATGTTCACCAGAAAGTGACATTGTTTCAGTACTCTTGAGAGCATGCAAAGTGATGCAGGCCTGCTGAAACAAAACGGGGCTGCCACAATGTTCCTCAAATCAATACATTCACCAACAGCTACGTAAGCATGCACTGCTATAGGCTGAGTGAGCTAGGAATATACCATTGTGGATTAGTGCCTCAAGTTATAGCGATCATGCCGGTGCCCATAATTTTCTTATACTTCGTATTTCAGGGTGTGGCTCTGCATACATATTACTGAGTTGTCGATCGACAGGGCAGTGTTTGCAGTAAGGTGTAAAAATTACCCTAGTCTATCGTAACAGCCTCGGCAAATGTTGAAGTATTGAATGGAACGTGAAATTGGTAGTGGTATGGCGATAGCAGATAGTAACGCTATTACAGCCGTCTGTTTTTAGTGTCAGGGAAAGAACACAAACGCCAAACGTCTGGTTGTAAATCACTAGTCGACAACACTCAGAATCTGATACCCATTCAGGAGAGGGATCTGCGATCTGATAACTAGAATCGGATGATGAAAAAAAACACCGATCAGTCCGTATGGGGAATCAAGCAAAACAGAAGCTGAATGCTCCTAGGCAGAGTTGTACATTTTCTATACCTGACCTATACGATCCAAATCACTGAGCTCTTAATTAGTGATTCATAGAGACTGAGATGTGTTGAATGCCACCGTCCACGAGTGTATCCCTGAATTTATTTTGGTAGACCAACACCTCACAATATACATTTTAAGAAACAGGCAGCAACACTGGTTGCGTTTGAACCGTCTGCGTCCCCATGCAATTCAAATCCTGTGACTTCAGATGGTGTGCACCAACTTAGAGGAAAAGTAACACCAGACGGCAGGCTCAGTTTGGAATTCCGTTTGATCAACTCTCAGAACTCAGTCGGGTATCAGAGTATGCTCACGGGCGGTTCGAAGGCATGCTAGTAGATCTTGAACGTCAACACATGGTTAATTCTTCCATACCAGACATGGTCCTTACTCGAAAACCCACAGATGCCTTGTACAGACTGAGGTGTCTCATGAAATTTCGTAACTGTGAAGCCAGAATAAACCCTGACGTAGTGGCTCTCGAAAAAGTTGACTGCGTTTGTGGATACTCACCAGATTTCGTTGCGTGTGAGCTGTCTATCACCGACTTGATGGGGTCAGTAGATCAATACTGATGTTGACAACACGGAAGGGGACCGTAGATAAATCAAGTACACCTCTAGGTCCTAGTTGAAATCATTCATTATACGGGTACAACACCGGAAGTAGTATGCGATTTACGATCAAAATTTGCCATGGGCACACCATCTCATTCATGGTTGTTGCCACATATCAGGTCGGTCGACGGGGTAAACTCCGCCTACATGACTACTCACTGAATCAATTGATTTTTATGTTGACATGCCGTGAATCGGCACAACTAACTCGCAACTGAGTTGTTATCTACAAATTTTAACATCCGCCGTTCTTAATTGAAAATGATTGGTCGGGGCTCATCTGGTAGACAGCCCGACAAATGGCAAACGCGAAAATGATCGTATGCTCCCGGTTACCTTTGAACACCAAACAAAGTACGTGTATTACCATACCGTATGACAACTGACTATATGTAATCAACACATCCATTACTGAATGACACCACCAATTACCGCTGTGATGACCCAGCAGGCAATGTTACCGAGAGTCAAAGAAAAATCCATATTCCAATGAACAGCGGTCGTCTACACTCACAGTGTCATGTACTCGCAAATGTATAGCTCCCCGAATGTCGCGAGGTTTGTTCACTTTTGATATCAACAGTATCTTTGTCTAACTCACCGTAAAACAAGCTAGGAAGGTGGTCTGCCCAACCTCTTCAGCTGGTACAGAAGTCAGTGGCTAGAAGAACGGTGCGAGGTGGTCTTGAGCCAACTGGCTATCTTGACGTGTTGGGCAGTAAAAACAAAACTTTGACAGCTATGGACATAAGTTCAAGATTCAGACGTTTAATATAATGTCATCATATCAACTCAAACCACGTGTACACTGGATTGCTTACAAATAGATCAGAACGTCTACTGGTACTGTCATTTTCCGCGTCCAAATATCAGGCCGTATACAAAAACACGGTTTTGCTATTAACAGTCCGCTTGACCCTATGTTAGCCAATAATCCCCTGTCAAATTGGAGCAGAACACAGATAGTATCACTAGTCGAGCCCAACTCTCCTGGCCTTATCTTGTTATCTATCGGCGCTAAGAAAAAGGCAGCAGCCATATATAACTCAGTAATCCAAACGAATTTCAAACTCAGCTTTACCATTAAGCAATGGAATGTTTTATCTCAGGTGTTCTTAGATAGTTGCATCTTTCGTAGCAACGGCAACATGCTGTGGATCGTCTACGGAAAAACCCATTTGAACATGGCCAAATCCGATCGTTCACATTGTGCGTCTGATAACGTACAAGAGCGAATTAGCGGTCATTCTGTTTTAACATGCTAAAGACATGTGCTCGAGAAAAACGGTGGTCAAACAGAAAATGACCGTTGGCAGACATTTGCTCGGAATTTCAGCGGGCAGAAACTAGTTGTCGCAATGAATTCCACGGTTTCCAAGAGGAACAGCTACATTTCTCTGTCATTACACGGCAACACAAATACCGTTGCGCTGAAAACCGTCCGAAGAAGGCTGAGGCACACATTTTAAATATCCTAGCGGGTCATAGTGTGTTCTACCACCCGAATCCCAGTACTACCGTCGAAGTCGGCGCTACAGATCAATGCCAAAATTTGCCTCACATACGTATTCTCAGGCGTATACCGGACCACTCACGTAGGTAGAAAAAAGCCGGAATTAAGCGTTCGTATTAGACCCCACAGTCCACCTTCCAGTATCGGAAAATGTTTTTAGAGCAAAGGGAACCAAACAATTAGCAACTCAATATAAGGGCAAGAACGTCATGAGTAAAAACGTACACAACACTCTAACACATTAGTATCACAGTTCTGATATAACAGCTGACCGACAGTGATGTGTGTAGTGGACAGCGACAAGTGTAAATCCGATTGAGACTGTTTTACGAAAACAAGGATGGAGTATTCAATTGAACGCCGTTCACCTCAGCACTGGTCGATGTTCGACATCTCATGGTTTTCGACCAGCTGTTTTTGACTCGATGAATCGGATGAAGAGGGGAGGCTGAATTAATAGTGGCATGAATCCACGAGATATGCCACCGTTGCGCTGATGAGTCTTTCAGTGATTCACGTCGGATGCTGCTCACGGACATGTCCAGATAAGCATCAGACCACGTGACCAACTTACCTAGTTCTTCGGTAACAAATAAACATGCATACACAAAAGGACATCTTGGCACATAATATGCAGACTGGGAGTTCAGAAGTGAATTAGCTGTTCCAATTTCGATGGGTGTGTGAGGATATCTAGTTTGTTTTCAACAATATTGACACAAATATTCAGACGTTTTCTAGTGAGGTATTTTTGGCCGAGGATTATTTCTCCATGATGATATGACTTGGTGCGATCAGAAGGCGACAGGCGACAAAGAAGTGGCGTCATCGATCGGTCTGTAGGTGTTCACAAGCCCATCTACCTTACACGTGTACCATATGGTTAACTACACTACGTAACAGAACACTCGTGACCTCCGTGGTTCGCCAGGTGCTAGCCAATAACAACTGGAAACCAGTCCTCTGTGTGAAGGCAGGCATGTTCAACAATCCCAGATTGCCCTGATGCCTGATGCACATTGGTGTTCATGTGGTTACTGACTACATGATTCCTATTTAACATTTACTGCATAAGTCGGTATAATGTTGTATGTAAGATAAATCGAAATGCTCCCTAGAGATACATGTGCAAGGAACTGGCTCAGACTTTGTCGTTCCAACTGCAGCGTGACTTAGGTGACTTGACTAGTAGCCTTATATCGTTTTAGCACTTACGTCAACCGTGACCGTAAGGTTTATAATGCATGAGAAATTGAACGGATCATGCAAAGTCAGAACGGTGCATATAAACCAAAGTAGTGAATCCGAAATTCAAAATTGGTATAAGAAATCGTTCATCAACGTGAATGCATGTTGCTTTTGAGAACCTAAGTGCGGGTACAGTCACGCATTCAAAAAAAGTGCAATCGATTTTAAAACATTATCCCCGATAAAGTTACAGAACTTTGCAGCAATCAGATTGGTTCGTAATTTCTCTTTTTTTTAACTGGTCAGCTAACTCTAATGTGAGCACTCGACCGTAGGCCAAGGACTTCTCTCACCGCTTTGAAATCTCTCTATTTGTTCCCATGGATATATATCCCGCAACGTGAACGCATCACTCCTCTTCACTTAAATTCGGACAACAGCTAACATTTTTATCATATTGGCTCACTGTTTCAACCCGGATAATTTCACAAACTTCTGAATCGTAGTGCAAAATTCAAAGCGAAAGTTTCAATTCATTCTGGGTTACCGCTAGTCGAGAAGAGGGATAGATTAACTTTGTTGGTTTGTTGTGTTGGTTCGCACCTATTCAGTATCAGGTATCTTTTGATCACCTCAACTTAGAATAAACAAATCATCTGATGTTCCACGGCTTATTGGTTACACCTCAACTATAGTCTGCCGGTGTATTCAATCATTATCTCAGTTGAGGTGATGGATTGTTTGAAATAGTCAGTATTCATCAGATCAACTTGCATTGACAATGTTAAGTAGTATGCCAAAGATGCGTTTGTATACACGATAGCCAACCGTGGTGTTGAGCCACAAGCAGCAAGAACAATTTAATTTACTTATGACTCAGTTAGGAGTGGCTTCATTTTAAATAAAATCACGTGAATAAGGTCAAAGTAACGCCTGCAATGTCAGAGATGAAGTGTTTTATCGGAACATCGGTTCTGGTGTTGTATGACTGGGGTCAGATTGAGAACTAAAAGTTCAATCGAATCAAACGCTTTCTGCACATACAGAATCAGCAGACAGCGGAGGGTACGTTGCCAAATATATTTTGTTCACGCAAACCAATTAAACAAATGATGATTGCAGCGGTGTACACAATTAATCGAGGTGAAATGAGGCAAATCATAGAGGTTTGAAGTAAAGATCACAATACCAATATAAACTATTTCAAATGTAGTCAAGTAAGAGTTATCGAACCTGTGTTTATCTTAGTCAGCTTTCACTGATGTAGCAAAGTAGACCTACAGCATCATATTTCGGTCGCGAGTATGAGTCCCAAAGCGATTTTTTTCTGACTTCTGCATTTTTTGACTCAGGGCGATTTGAAGCTGACTCTGGTTGATTCTAGTCTAATCAACGGTTGAGAGTATTCCACATATATTAAGATTGCTGGAAAATGTTGTTGAAGATGATAACAGATCACCCAATGAAAATCTGTTTGCCACATTGTACTCCAGATTTCTCATTACTTACCACCTACTGGATCGATTTACGATAAGTCCGCCTAGAATATTCGCTTTTGTCCAACCGATATTTATTGGATGCAAAGCAATCTATTTACAAATTAGTCTTAACCTTACTCACACAATATTGCTAGTTAAGGGAGAACAGATTGTCATGATTCTGTAATATTGTATAGACTCGAAGAAGTGATGATTAACACGCCTAAGCCAGGGAGGCTGAACTGGAAATGTTATTATTGGGGAGATTTAGATCAGAGAAATTTTGTGAATTAAATCAGCGGATATTAAATTATCTTGTCAAATGGGTTGCAGATTGTAACCAACATTTGATTAAACGCGTTGATCCTTTCAGTCATGGACATTTATAAGAAAATAAACACTGAATTATATACCGAACACAGTATTTTGCCAATTTGAGCTCCGCTAATATCCTTCGAGTAAGGCTTCCAATTTGTGCACAGTTCCATGTTCTGTATCACTGAGCTGCACGATACACAATGATTATAGTATTTGCCTCTTACTAGTATAACCGCCTTCTTATATTAAGCATCGTTGCTCAAAAAGCTACTGACATGTTAAATAGGCAATTGGTTTTGACCGAATTGAGGAAACGTTATGTCAAGCTACCTGAAAAAAGATAACGAGAACATTATTAAGTGTGCTATCTGAATAACTGAAAACCAAATTATTGCTAATGAGCTAAAGTGATCTGGTGCTTGAATGAACCAAGCCAAATGAGGTCAGATGAGGTAGTGACCCAAATTTCCCCAAGTAAACAATTCAGTCGAAGTCTAGCTCCTCGTTTTGGCAAATCTAAACATTAATATTAAAGCAGAGCATGGATTAAACCGGTATTTGGTGATTATTTACCAAAAACATTGTAAATCATCTCTCTGGATTGAAAAAACATGATCAATTTTATGACGTACGTAGGCAACTTTGCTTTGTTTCTATGTAACTTCCCCAGACCGGAAGTTTACTTTGAGAAATGTTAGATGATTTTTTCAGTGCAACATGCACGACAGTATACAATGACAAATCAGGTGCTCCAACGTTTGCGTTCACTCACACTACGATAGATACACGGATTAGAATTCATTCGACAAAGTTTCACAATCAAAAGTTCTCATCTATTTATTCGCGTTAGTCGTTATCCTTCAAAGAACAAGTTTGCAAACGATAGAACACTTGAAACTATTCGGGCCTGATAGTGTGTTAATGATACATACCTGGACGTTCTTGTGAAAAGTAACAGTCACTGTTCAGTTGTAATTCCATTTCTTAGAATACAACTATGCCGCGAAATATATGCCATGCTTCATACGTTCCACGTAGTTCTGGCTGGTAAGTAAGTCTTGAATCAACCACTGAAAATACAATTCCTAAATGAGTTAAAGCCAGCAGTAGATAGTGTCGAGAACTTCTGCAACTAGTTTGTCGCCATTTTTGGCATCCACGTAAGCACAGGGATTTCAGATCTCGGAGTTGGTGACAATTGTTAAATTCGTGATCTGTTTAGTTTCTTTACCAGCAAGACAGGGAAATGACTTCTGAGGAGTTGGAAACAGGTGTTTCCCCAAATAAATCTGTGGAATAAGTCAACGCTGAGGTCGACTGAACAGATTTTAATAAGGTAGGCAGAGAAGAGCGCTAGAGAGGTACATTCTGACCAAAAGGAACACATGGCTAAGATGAAGAACCTTCTTTAAGGTATCGGCAAACTTTGGCAGGACAAAATGACCGATAACCCAGAAAGATGTCTGGAGAGTACTTTGGAAACTTCTTAAAATACATTTCATAGACAAGACAAGTGCAAGCTTTGTGTCGATCTGTGATACGTTAGATATGGCCTCCATCACGACGTTAAAATAAACCAGCTTAATATCAGTCTCTCGGATGAAGGTGCAGCTATTTTCAAAAACAAAATCCTACCGTCTTTGCTGGTTCCAGTCTAGATACCAGGCCAACCATGTAAGTAAAACGGGACAACAGTTGGGCAGGTGCGTATTCAAAAATGTTTCAGCCTGATATGTAGGAAAAATTGAACAGACCCCGTTGTTGCGCAACAAGTACGTTGCCAAATGCCAGCACCAGCAATCTCACGTTAATTTCTGATCACTAAACATAGGACCACTTCTACTCATGCCTGCACAATCATGGACGTAGCCAACAACCGACGACTGCCCCACTTTGTTGTTATTCTCACATTGTAAGCATTATTCCGCCAAAAAGTATGGTCATCAATGAGAAACCGTGGTGATAAGTGAATTTCACTGTTTGTGTGTGCGTCCCTTGTTTTGTGTGTATGAGTTGTGCGTGTGTGTGTGTGGTCACACCTTCCTCACTAATTTTGCTCGATCGTGCTGTATAAACACCAAAATTACAGTGTGTACCTGATAAGATGCAACAAAGTCTTTGAACAATAAATTTGCGCAGCCTGTTTTTGACTTCCGCTTACAAGCTTCTTTCGAGAAACAACTGTTTACTCTTTATAAAACACGTATTGTTTCAACCAGCACAGTGTCCAACCATATGCAATCTGAGCGCAATTACTAGCTGTGTGATACTTGCAGAAATCGATTTATAGGATGACATAAAAATCCAGTTAACTTCACCATCCGCGCCAACTGCCTTTTGCAGATTATATCCATAGTATCCAGTTACGGTTTTGAAGATCCAATCCTTAAATATTCTGTATTTACCTGTAACAAAAATATTCTTTGTGACAACTCCGATAATCAAAATGGTGACCACAGTTTTTGGAATGGTAGTGATTATGCTGCAGGAGAACACAGGTGTTGCAGATGCTCGCATTCTGAAGGCATCAGGATCACAAAAATCGGAATTATCACATGAAACTCCCGCATTAAAACAACACATTCCGAAAGGGAAATACTAAGGTGGAAACACTTTCAAACGTTTCTGATGATTGACCATGAAAATTTGAAACAGGAAAATTTACTGTTCCTGCCAAGACTAATTGCAAAACATTGATGAAAGACTTTTTGAATGTCGCGCCTTATTCCGTGCCGCACCTCAGGTCTTGTCTCAGCTCGTGTGGTTTTTCAAGATTGCGAAAAAACCTTCAAATTGTTCCCACGAGTGTCGGCACGGGCCCTAACTAAGAGATTTTTCATATAACTATGTGTCTGAAACTTTCTTTCAACATTTTCTCGGAAAGAGGGTCTTACCTTTAGGTGTGCGGCTTATTTACATTCCGTCATTTTCAATGGGCACACAACCCTGACGTTCCAGTATGTGATACCTTTTGCCATAAATTATTCCGACTTGAGGGTTTTCACTTAGAATTTACCACCAAATGTTTTCACCGGAAATTATATGGTATCGAAACCAGAGGCAACGATTAAGTCACAATATGTTGGCGATTTTGAGTTCTCATAGACATCTTGAATAGATGGCGTTTATTCATGCTATTGAAGCTTGAAAATGTTACACATGGAATATACTAATGATCTACATGCCAGAGGTGTTCGCGTGACCACTGTTCTGAAGTCTGAGAGAGCTGAAAGGTAAGCACCCTCAACTCAGTTCTCCCAAATCTAATTCATAAGTCAATAAGAAAAGAAAAATCATGATGGATTGTCGGTCCGGGCATAAGCGTTTTTTACATTATAAATCCTACAATTACTGCAGAAAACGATTTTTCACGACGTTCATGCAATTACTCTTCCGTGCATAAGAGAAAAAACAATTTCTTAATACTGTAAAGAAAATCATTACGTTGATTTTATGTGTACATCAATTTTCAAAACGATTATTGCCTGGACCAGCAGAAAAACAATACCCGTCAAACTAATGTCACTGGTGAGTCCTGTCTAACAACAGCAAGCAATTTGGTGGCAACATGCCAGAGGATACCCAACACCCGGTCTTCACGGGCTCATTCTAACTGTTATTCCTGTCAGTAGAATTGCCAATTTTGCGTACCGACACAAATCATCGCAATTCGCAGATGGCCATCTATCCAGTCAACATTATTACAACTTCCAAATCCACGTGATCAGTAATAAGCTTATGACGATGTATAACGTTGTATCACTTCGTTTGTAGTCGTTGGTTTTAAAATTTTGTCTTCCTGCTCTCATCTAGAAGGCTTAACGCGTGCTTTCACTTTCTATTATCACTAATCAGTCAATAGATCATAAAGCTGCTTGTAGAACTATCTCGGCAGGCGTGCTAATTTTCTGAATGGCAAAGGTTCAAACAGCACATCAATTTTATTTAAAATC
This sequence comes from Paragonimus westermani, assembly GCA_008508345.1. Lineage (NCBI taxonomy): Eukaryota > Metazoa > Platyhelminthes > Trematoda > Plagiorchiida > Troglotrematidae > Paragonimus > Paragonimus westermani. Next base: position 71,784 of record QNGE01002392.1, read on the forward strand.
AAAGATTTCCAAATGTCGTTTTTACTGTTCTTAACCTAGCTTAAGTTTACGCATGAATTTTTCTATATAATTTTCCGGTTCTTGTGTGGTTGAACTCAACTGTACACTAGAGGAAAGTAGACGAATGAGCATCCAACAGCAAAGAGATCTTGCTTTAAATGTATTCGATACGTCGAGAGATATTCACTATTCATATCTACCACTTCCTCACTGAACGAAGTAAGCTACCGTTACACTTGAGTGTCACGATGTGAAGTCTGTTTCACTACTCACATGCAAGGTCCATTAACGTGGTTATCATCATACAGAATGGTAAACGAAAATCAAAATTACCTATCCTGAAAACTCGTTTGACCTAATGATTAACTAGTCAATTACATTGAAGGCCACTCCGGCTGTCCATGTCGCGGTTTCTTGTAAGGTACTAGGTCATTCTCTGCAGCCTTTAGCCGTTTCATGAAAACGACGTTTTAGCCCGTTTCAGACGAGTGGAAGAAAATGTTTCGCGAACTGTTATTGCTTTGTTTTTGATCCACCAGCGGCTGTTCCTAACGTGTACTTTGGTAAGCAAAAAGAAAATAATTGACAGAAAATAACTTTCATTCGGAGACCAAGACAGATTTTTAGTGATGGCATTTACGATGGCTGTATGAGGTTACATTGTATGAGGTTACTTGCTCTCTGGTTGTCCGGGCAGATACATTTTTGAGCGGACATCGAGAACAGGCCGCCTTTATCGTGTGATTGTCGGTAGGGACTCAAACCAGCATGAAACATTTTACAGTTTAACCACGTGAAATCACTTTACTGGTAAGCTGACTGGAGGTGCGCGCATAACCCACAAAGCATCATCGTGGTAACCTCTTTGGCTCCTCTCTGTCTCACTGGGTTCAGTTTACTTAACTCAGTGTTTGCTTTTAATCTATAACGTGATAGTGAGTTACACAAATACATGAATATGCATTTAGAAGTAAAAGTTAATAAGCACGTTCATCGTCAGAGATTGTGCGACACGGACACACTGACTGCTGACCTTAGCTTTTGCAACGTTCGCTGAATGACGGCTCACGTTGTAATGACTAGCTCTTTAAGAACCCACAACTGGCTTAAGTGTTTTCCTCTGGGTATGTTTGTATGCCTGACGAGGAAAGTGGATTCCTATTGCCAGTGAACACTGTGGATAAACAAACTTCTTCACAACCGTTTTACAATTGCAATTATGTATGTTTTGTTCAGTAGAACAGCAGATAATCGAAAATCGAAAAACAATATCACCACAGTCATTGGGCAAAACCACGGCTATTTTTTCACTCATCAACTTACTGAATTTCTCGGTTGCGCAAGGTAATTTTGAAAATATCATTCAAATTCAATGGCCAAAAGACATGGGGCGGACCTGAACTACGTTGTGGTTTTCACTCCCTCATTAGCTCTAAGTTGACGGCAAACTTGGGTCATACACCTTATTGAAGGTAACAAAGATTCCGATCATAGCACATTTGCGAGTAATATAAAATTTCGCTGTATAATTTCCCATCGAAACTATTCAAATAACAATCGGCATGCAACCTGAACATCAATAATTTAGTATGTCTCACAATCCTCCCTGGCTGTCACTGTTAAATCCAAAATGTACGATCGGTTGACGCCTAGGTTAAACCAGTCGAGTACAGTTGGAATAAACCGTACTCGGGCCTTAAAGCTTTTGACCATGACATGAGGCATTTTACTGTTTTAAACCATTCACATAATCGACGCTGCGGAACTTTTCAATCCGATGTGGATTACGTCTATCTACAGTGAGGGGTTTAAACAAACTGCTTTTACATTACAATAAACGCTTATTAGGAAAGAGGTCGACCGGTTGGACGTCTCGTTTAGTATTCTCATAGTGTTCCCCATCAGATTTTCACACAGACCACATTTAACCGATAGGTCCAAAAATGGCGAAATTTAGCCTTAAAATGTCGGTTTAAGGGTAAAATGCCATAAAAAGAACAATCAGCATTTTCTACGCATGTGGCACCGTACAATACAAAACCTGACATTTCTGTACAAGCCGTATTTATTCCCATTGAACAAGTGTGAACAAGTTCTAATGCAATCACTAGTTTTTGTTTACATACATAACGACTTCAGACTACTCAGTATGAACAACTTTATGTTAATGAGCTACATCTGTAACATCGTCTTTATTGCTTAGTTGCCCTGGAGCAAGAAATTCAACGAACACCGGTTTGTTCGGCTTCTCTTCAAACGACTGGTGGTTATAATGTAGCAAAAGAGAGAAATCAATCAATCAGTAAAATGAATGAAAGCATTCGCGCAATCAGTTGAACTGAGCTTTGCGAAAGGCCTGTGATCAACTGGAAACCGTTTTTAGTAATCACATTTTGGTTGTGACTCGGGTGTTCCTAGAGCTAGCACTGAGACTGAAGTACAGAATTTTCACCAAACGCCCATAGTGGTTACTTAAAAGCTACCCCCGATTTGTGAGGTTTCGAACAATCAAACATTTTTCAAAAACTGGCACATTAGTTCACAGTCGTTCTAAACAGGTAGTAGATAACCTAGTACAGCGCCTGACTAACTGTCATCTTACTATGAAAGTTAGTTGTGAATGTGAGTTCAACAACTGCCTCCCATTTCTGTATATCCTAATAAGTCGTCGGAAAGATGGCTCGATTAGAATTGTTCATAGGAGACCCACGTAGTCAGGTCAATACCTGGAATTCGATAGCTTCACACAGGTCCAACAAAACCGAAAACTACTAGTACTCTGTTCACACAAGCAAGGCAAATCTGTATTCACGACAGCCCTGCGGAAAAACTAGATCCCATTAGTTGTGTCCCACAAAAAACGGTTACCCCTGAAGATTCATAGATAGGCACGATGGACAAAAAGTACCACCCGAAGAGGTGGTCACTGCAGAGAAAAGAGGGTGGTCTATATAGAGCTACTTTTCAGGGGTGATCATATAATGCATCAATTAACACACCGTTTGAGAATCTCAATTGGGCGAACTCTCGGTGCAACTGAACTCCGTGTAATCGCTTCGTCTCAGAAGTGACCAGTGCTTTCAATCACAAGAAGTCAGCCTATCGGCGCCGTTTTACATTGTGTTTATTAATTTGTATGTAACTGCGAAGAACGTTGCATATTCAGAACCGAGAGGTTCTTGAGCTCCATAACAAGGCAAAGACTACTTAAATACATGCAGATGTCCCTGTTATCTGAGTAAGGCAGTGTTGCTGAAACGCGTAAAAAGGCAGTTTCTTCAGTTGCTAGACACGTCCTGACCACCTGTCAAGCTATCGATCCAACTTGCACATTCAGAATCCTGTTACACGCTTCTAACCTGAGATTTCAACGGGTTTCCTGAAGCAGTTGCAATCAATCGACTCGAACCACCTTCCTTTGTCATGAAACAACAGTTTGTAAACTTGGCCCTTGCTTAAACTTAATCGGCTCGGGCTAATTGACTGAGTTGAATCGGAACTTGCAAACAAAATAAGCTCGTGTATATTTGTACGTTCTTCCACGAAGAGGTTGAGCAACGCGTACCAATAAACCAATGATCCCAAATATTCAAAACAAGTTTGGATCGCAATGCCACGGTACTACTGAACAAATTATCAAAGTGAATATTCAGACAACCTCAACAGTGTCGATCGACAGATCGTTTTCAGGGAATGGGTTACAATTTGTTGCTGAACGGGCTAAATATGAACCATAATCACACAATAGGGCATTCATACCCAAAAGAGCTCTTCCGAGTAGTCAACAGGTTCAAAACAATGGGGATTAGCCGAGCTTCAAAAAAGGGGTGCACGCACCACTCAACTAAAGTACAATGCTCGACAACCAGTTATTCGCACAACTATCAAATTGACGTGACAATACAAAATCGTCTAGGTCAAGGTCCAATTAGCGTCCACAAACAGGGGAGGTTGAATGCAGAGGAGTGAATATTTAAGAGAATGGGGTTGGGTCGAATTTCCACATGATTGTAGTTCAAAAATTCGATACAATATTGTCAAACAAAATTACGAAGTGGGTTAAAATACTAGGGTGGATGCATGGACCATGATTGTACGAACTCTCTCTTGAAGGTTAAAAATCAAAAGATGCCCTCTGACATGCACTGCAAGCAAGACAACACCCTGAGTCGCTGAGTATTTATTGGTGCATTTCGCAGTCCAACTTGTCTAAGTGTGTCAGAAGTGACAACAATTATTACGTAATACTTTCAATGTGGAGGACAACAGCAGATGACCGTTATCAAAGCAACCATGATGGTTGTCTCACAGGTGGTCCGTTTGTCGCTCGCGATCAATCACCCATTCAACCAGGTGACCGTTGATTGTTGTCAGAAATTTTCGTCGCTATCCGGGTGTGTACAATCCAAAAAGTTGATTCCCTAGTCAGAATATTCAACTGGCCAGTCATAATGAGTGACAGAGATGGACGGTTACCTTCTTTTGGAAGGAATACGACTGTAGTTTAAAATGACTCAACCTCGGTTCTGCTAAACCAGGTAAAAAATTGATAGTCCTCACAAAACTTCACTTCATTGCGTGGATAAAATGATGACCTCATTACAATTTTTACTTTCAATTCGTGCTTCTTTTGTTACTTCTCGAGCAATTTTTGTAATGTCATGTTGAGTTGGCCTTCAGTGAGCGGATAACACAGTAGTATCTGACTTGCCTATGAGATCTTTCATTTAAAATTTATGTTAAAACTATACACCTTATCAATAAAGCGGAAAACTGGATCAACAACTAGTTAGTCGCAAAAACCAATCTCCAAGCACATGAATACGTATTCTCTTATTAACCATCCACAAATTACATTCTTAGAGTTAGTACTTGTGCGAATGCATACATTGAATCGCAACAAAAAGTTTGCCATTTCAAATATTCAAAATCAACACCTTATGAATACATAGAAGATCGTCACCAGCCGTGTTGTACTGACTGAAGAGTATACAGGTCAACCAAATATGACTATTTCATTCCAGAAAAACAGTAATTTTATCAGCTTAACTCAACCCGAAATCCCAGGTTCTTCGGTCTATGGGGTGCTAAAGCACAGGGAAGCGTTTATGCTCGCGCTTTTCAGTACACTTTTGGTCGCAGAAAACTCTTGTTGGGCAGCTCACAATGTAAAGCCTAAATGGCTGACAAAAAATGACAGAATGATTCAATGAAGTTATTGGTTGCAATCGTCTCAGGAACGAAGAATAAAAAAGAGGGAAACTCACTGAAGAAACATTCAACCAGATGTGTCTAGTCAATGACCAGTGATATTGAGCTGGAATGACGGTCAAGAAGCTTGTAATATAGGTCATATCTTGCGTGTGTGCTTTCCGAATAATGTTTTAAAACTCCCAACCGATTTAACTGATTTAACGACGCGCTCCAGTATGAACAGGTGGCAATTCTGAGGAGGTTTTTTCTGCAAAGTAACCAGCCTATCCCTTACTCATTTTCGGCGATTGACTGCGTAAACGCCTAACTTTGTTTAGTGGAAAGAAGTGTGCTAGTGGACGACAGGATTAGGATGACTTTGTAGGTGATAATTAGGGTCTTTATTGGGGCACTTGTAATTCATTGACAACTGACCTGTTTCTACCAGTCTCTGATGACAAGGCCCCATACGGCGTCTAGCGGTCCGTCTCTTAACACTTTCAACCACTGCCGAATCATTTCAAGATGAAGAGAATCAGCCTGCAAGTTTTTATCAGTTGTGGAGGCCGTCGGATCCACCACAGGGTGGAGGGCTGTTAAAATTTTACCTAAAAGATTCGGGGCTACATGTACCTCCTCTTTGTCGTGGCTGCAAAATATGCAAAACACAGATTACTTGCCTCTCTGGTTATTACATCTCGTTCGCGTGCTGACAATAGTAGCTTTCTTTCAAGAGGATGGGGCTGAATACGATTTTAATAGTTGGTAGGTATGACTTCACATTTTTGGGTACTTGCAGGAAAGTTATTTTCTACGGACCACTAATTTTGACGGTTAAAACCGGTCCGTATGTTTATCTTAACTCCCGGTACTCTAAAACTTGTCGGGGTTATATCATCGGCATGCAGTAGCTTGCATCACTGATGAGTCTTCAAACATATGGCTGGGCTAAACCTAGTCTACTGGTGGTGAACTACCAAATATAAAAGTGTCAAACATGGTTATTCAGTAGTGTCTAAGTAGACGCAGCGTTCAAAAGAGTTGCTTATTGATAAGATAAGTCAACGGCTGAAACTCAGTCATGACAAACGAGACTATAGGCGGGCGACTCGTGCCTGATTCAAACAGACATGGGTGTCGTTTTTGAAGGGATTGGAAAACGAAAGCTATTATTACCTAAATCCCTGATTAATTACTGGTCAAACGAGGAACTCATTACGAGTCACGCCGTATAAGTATAGCCCAGTGATTCCAACAGGCGAAGTTGATTAGCTTAAATAACGCCCACAGATGTCATATGCTGTCAAACGGAAGTTACCAAACAGCCAGTCGACCGATAAACGCATAAGCAAGAACAGTCCGGATGTGAACTTTATGGTCCTTGTTGAACCACCATGTTCCTGCTTATTTTGAATCGGTCTAAGCTGAAAATATTTTGTAATGTGTAACAAACAAACTCGATCATGCTCTTCTCATCCATGGCAACCCTATTTTGTGTAGATCGTTCTTGTTTACACCCTTTTCACTTGGATCTAAGCGAGCTATCTGTGTGCTTTGTATGACCGCAACTGGAAGATACACCTTCATTCATGCGTTCACATCGAAAACAGTGTTTTAGCAGCGGAACGGCTACAAATGGAAGTGCGTAAGGATTGGTAAATAATAATCAAAACAGAAGTCGAATTTAAAGGACGTATTAAACAGTTTGATCGTTGTAGTCTGATCGTAAGTGATTCACAGAGCCCTCCATTCATTGCGATTTCTGTCATGTTTGACGGCATATAGATTATGCCTCTAGTGGACAAGATAGCACTACAATTTCAGCGCTAATCTACGGAATCCACTGAGTCTGAATAGAACGCCGAACCAACTCACAAATGAGTTGGTTTCTACAGTCCACTAGGCAGTCGTTAGCAACTTTTGTCACGTTAGCACCCGCCAAGGAGGGCGGAAAGGAGTAAAGAACGAACATTTACCAGCTTGCGACAGAATTTGATATTCACATAGATGCTACATCGTTTCAATGTTTAAAGTGAGAATGAGCCACAGTGACAAGCTACATCAGCATGCTGCTTTTGCGAACCTGTATAGATCAGAGTTCTCTTCTTATCTATGCGTCTAGCTTTCAACAGATATATAAAAACTTGTGAAGCATCCATAACTCTATTATCTAGTACGTACCGGGGTGGAAAAAGTGCGCCTTGGTAATTGCTGTCTCGAAATTAACACATAAACAGCTAAATCCACGTATCTCCGAAATCTTAGTACTCACAGTTCGCAGTGAAACACTTTTTGGCTCGTATAATGATTTTATTTTTGACAGCACCTGTAGTATGTGCAGTCATTTCTACTTAGCGATGCTAATTATCGCACATCTTAGTTAGTGAAAATGTTTTCATGGGCCCACTGTTATTCAACAAATCGCTGCAAATAGAACGAGTGAGCACGACTACGGGAAAGCCCACCGACAGATTGCACTAATACACACGTAAGAACACTTAAACGTACGCTAAAAGACAGCTGGGTCATAGCGATTTTCGGCTTTTTTGTTATGTATCACAGTTATTTGGAGTGATTGAATACAGAATCCTCCGACTAAAACTAAGTGTTTTTCAAATGATGTCTAGCAATAACTGATGCGTATTCGGGAACTTGATTAATTTCAAGTTGAACATCGCTCACATTTGATCGTAGCCTTCGCATTCAGATAAACACTCCAGCCAGCCTCTCTCGAAAAGAAGCACTAGACTTGAGGTACGCTCGCGTTAGAGCTCGTTAGTAATGCATGCCCCTGCCGAGACCAAGATTCAAAATTCAGCCACGCTTTCATGAGGCAACCGTGTCGACCACGGCGCCATTGACCTCACATTAAGTACGACCGAATTATTACCGGTAAGTAAATCGGTAGAGATCTACTTCTGATGAGCTAGTTTGTGATCCTTGCAACGAATATGGTTGAATCGCTATGGTGAATAAAGAGAAAACCCATAGAAGACCAGTAATTCTCTTGGATTCTCAGTGCGTTCATCACGTTAGCAGAATTCACTGTCCAGCAAACCATGAGTTTTTCATTGTCACTTGTGAGAGAATTACATAAGCAGGAATGACCATTCGTGATAGGTTCAAACAGAACATGATCAAAAACCGCAACACATAACAGAAATAGGAGTTCCATTCAAACGGTTAGTTACTTAAACCTACATTTGTTCAATTGCTGTTGTGGGCGTGGGGCGAAATGTATGATTTTAATGACTGGTTTATTTCCTAATGTCAATCAGTTGTTTATAAAGCAAACTGAGACCTGTAGGCGGTTAAACACATCTGTCTCAATCCCAATTTGGTCGATCAAGTTGTCAGAACTCGGTCCTGCTAACGTTGTTTTATAAGTCTAGTAGACCGTCGGGCTCAGTGTGTGGCGCACATGCAATTACATTTACGTCCTGCATGGACAAATCCGTGTTAGGGTTGCAAGAACGGTTCAGGAATCGGTGGTTTTCTGGTCACTCTTTCGCTGTGACCTGATGTTTTTAATGTGCGTCATCCCGTAAGAAAACTGACGTCAACCCCCAGTTTTTTAATGTTGCAAGTAGATGGTAATCACGTGTCACTTGTACCAAAGGGAAAACCAAGATCGCCATCGAAAAGTTTGCTCTGGCTTCCGTGGTTCCAATAGATTTCTGCAGTTCTTCGTCACGATAGCTTAACGCTTACGGGAGAAATCTTGCACATTGCTATATGTGGGCCTTAAATATTATCGTGGTCTGATTTCGCGACTGTAGTCGTAAATTTTCGTCCACTGTTCACTTGCAGGAAGGCGGCCGATGTTTTGTTTTCTTTTAATTCTGGGTGTTACGTAATTGCCGAGTAGAAACGTTTCAAAAGTCCCAGTTGTGTATAGCTCATCATCAGATTAATTGAAACAAACTTTTGTATTTTGACATATAGTAACCTGATACCCTTCATTTATAAAGTGACCATCATTGTCTCAAGTAACAGTGTTCCATTAGCCAGATCGTCTTCGTCATCTTTACGACTAACAAAAGAGTGTCGAGGGTGTCCGGTTTGTTCGTATGTGTGTGCATACTTATGTCTGTAACCGTTAGAATGCAGCAACTACCACTCGCTTCCTTAAAAGCGATATGTAGGTTTGATCACTTTTGTTTAATAATATCTCAATGCTGGATTTTGGTTTTTCAACGAAGGCATAATGTACACACCGCTTCTCTTTTTTTCTAAAGGCTGAGAGCATTTTCAAAGACCGAACCGTGTTTGTGTTTTTTGTAGCCTTTACGTGAATATCTATTAAGAGGTCATGGGAAGCTAAAAACATGTAGATATCCAAGCAGTACCTCCATTATGAATGATATTTAGATCCCATCTTGGCCAGATAAGTTTGATTTGTCGTGCTGTATCACACAGAAAGTGTCGTCTGTATGATATGAATCATCATCCTTCACAAGCGATGGCTCTCCTAGATAGAGCACCTCCAAATTGACATCGTCCGTCCTGGTCGATTTGTCTAACTGGTGGTTACCATATGTCACGAAAGTAAGTCCGAAGATCAAAATGATATAACAAGAAGTATACCACAGATGAACAGACCAGTGCGTCGTTGATAACAACGGGCAGGTACTATCATTTGGCCAGAAAATCAAACCCAGATAATGTGTAACCAATGGAATCGGGTGTTCCTTCATAGTTCTCTCCGTGCAACCGGTTGACTAACCTGTCGATGGCCTTTACAGCTGTCGATATTGGACTCTTGACGTTTACGATTCTGAAGCAGACACAGGCAAGCATACTTCTAATCACCTAATTATCAACACAACGCTGGAAGCCTGTTCGAACCTTCGATTTCGGGCCCTACGGGAGGTGACATTGATAATAGTTTGGCTGCAAAATCCTTACTCAAGTTTCATTTGTTTCTATCTGATGGCATAATCGGTTGACAATGAACAATCAAAATACGGTGTATTAGGTTCAATAAATGCATCTATCTGTCTAATAAATCGCTTATGAACTGAGCAGTCAGACGTGAATGGATTGCACAAATATTTACGTATATGTAATGACAACGTTCGGGGTTTGAATCACTCCCACTTACGATTGACAGTGCTGGATAATATACCAAAGTCGTCAGTCTTCTTCTCGCTGATGAGTAGTCGGGGATTTGGTAAATTGCAAGTTGAACTTCACTCACGCCTGATCGCAACTGTTACATTCAGATAGAACTTCCACTGAGCCTTTTTAAAAAACAAGCACTAGACTCGAGTTTCGCTCTAATTAGTGCTCCTCATTAATGCGTATATCTGCCAAAACCGTGATTCAAACCCCAGTCGCACTCTCATGAGGCAACCGCGTTAACGACTGCATCACTGACCTCACATTAGACACAAGCGAATCATCATATCTGAACGCTTAACGACTTCGTTTGTGAGCAGTGATCAGGTTGTCTGTTCGTTCCGAGTGGAGACCTAAAAACCGTCCCATTAACTCCAACCGATAGCCCCGCGATTAAGACTTTTGAGGCAAATCGAGATCATTCGTTTCATTAAACCTGCTGGGCGTTATTTTAGATTACTGAAGAGTAGTCGGGGATTTGGTTTATTTTCAAGTCTATCTGAATGTGAAGACTGCAATCAAATGTGAGTTGTGTTCAACCTGAAAGTTTTGTTCTTGGCCATGTTACGGCAAATGTGTCGAATAATATGTGACAAAAACCTTCTGTTTAAATGGCTGTACGACCGCCTCACCAAGGGGTGCGTGTCGTTGACTACCTGGAAGAACGATGAGAATAAACATGTGCTCATCACCCTTTGCGAATTTGTGAGAAGATTTCCCAAGCTTCGTCTGTCGTTGTCGGTTATATTCAAAAACAGTTCCATTGGCCTGAAACCATGGAACGAATGATTATAAGTCGGATTAGTGCTAAATGTAGTGGGTACTGGACTAAGTTGAATAGTCAAGTTGCAAGAAATTCACAAACGAATTTATTCTGGCCATTTGTCGTGTGAAGTTTCACAAGACGAACACGTTGTTGTTTGCTGCGACGCCTCATTTTGGGCCTCATCATGTTGCAAAGTTAAGCCTAGTTTTTCTGTGAACCTTATCACAGTAGATTCTTACTAGAAGCAGCTGTCACCAGTATTAGGAACCCGGTTTATCTTGCGTGGCATACTCAAATAAAACGGAACAGCAATAAAATAGCAAACGATTTGACGTTTATGGGAGTTTCCAGCCGCGTGATACGAGAAAATGAACCATTTTCACTTGACCAAGTGTGTCCGGACGAAATAAACAAACGATTTGAAAAAATATATTAGAGTATTCGACCGATAATGAGTTTGCGCCTCCAATGCTTCCAGTGTTCCATTGAACTAGTGAGGAACGGACCACCAAACAGCTGTCTAATGAGAAGACAACGACTCTTTCGTTCATTTTTTACACAGAGGAAACCAGCTAAACTGCCTGTCACTCGGCCTTTCGAGGTAATTGGTCCAAATTAACCACAAGACAATCACTAGATGTTTGTGCTGCGAAAGCTTTCGTACAATCAGTTCACAAAAACGTAAGCAATAAATTTTCAAAAACTGTTTAGTATACAATTCAGCAAGACGTTATGTTTAAATATATGAAATTCTTCATAATCTTCTACCGCTGCGACATAACTCTATGATTTATTTGCAAAATTTCTTATAACCCTGAGCAGTGTGCTATTCCACGTGCATATCTCTGGAAAAAAAATGTTATCAAACAGTAGGCTACATTATAATATATCAGCTAGGAACAACTGCAACGTGATTGTCCGTTCATTGTATCGGTACATCACTATATTAGATATTACAGCTGCGGTGGGTCGCCAGAAATGTGTAATGTCAAATCTTCGGTAAGAATGTTACATTTTCTTCGTGATCAGCAAATTTGTTATTATATTCCCACATCCTTATAGCGTTCAGTACGAACGTAACTGTTGCTACCTAGTTGATTGCAATGTTTTTCTTATTGACGCTAAGGTCGACATTGCATAACATGGAATTGCTTGTTGAATTCTTTGATTGAACGTTTTGCAAACATGATACAATTGACGCCAAATCAACTCCCATATCCTGGTGTCATCCCTGCACACATCAAGAAAGACCATCCCGCGTACAACACACACACTGGAGAATATTCATTCAATTTATTCTTGTATTTCAAAATTACCACATTCGGATTGTCCTGTAAATCGGATGACTGCTGTCAAAAGAACACAGTTCGATCATCTTTCTGTCCGTTACACGAAACAAGGACTTGCTCGAAAATATCAATCGAACGCATAAGAATAAAAGGTAGTGAACATGGATTGTCTGCTATGTTCGATCACCAGGCTAACAGCAACCAACTAACGAGAGAAAGTAACCAACGGGAATCAGGACAAGATGGAACGGACTTGTTAATACACCCAATTTCCGGCACATTCGTTCATCTGGAACTGCAATTTCCAGGCTAACGTACATAAAATTCTGCTTTTGAAGCCCATCTCAGGTGTTTGCAAATCACTCGATAAAATATAGTCAAATTATTTGCCAATTCTCTCAAACCCACTAGGTCAGAACTAGCGAAATATTTACGCTGGAACACATTTCAGCTGTCTCAGCTTCTGCTAGCGATAACCGGTTATCTATGTAGTTAAATCGAACCCACTACGGTACAGGTACACTTTTCGAAGGTTGAGGTGAGAAAAATGCTGGTGTTCTACACAGTCTCCGCTGAACACCACACGAACACATAGGCGATGTCGTACTCAGCTTTCATAGAGGGGTTCTCTTAGCTGACGTTCTCATGAGCAAATTACAGACCGTTCTGCTGAGTGAAGTTGATGAAGTAGTTAGACTGATAGTGTAAAAGGGGACTTACGTAGATGAGCGTTTTTCCTCATCAATTTGGACTCAATTTGAAACAGTACTGTGCCACAGTGCATAAGAGTACTACATTTACTAAGGGGTCAGTCAGTAGCTGTCAAACAAATGTTGTGGATGCTGGGGTAGCAGGAAAAAACATTGTTCAATCTAAGGGGCCCTGTGAAAGAAAAATTCTTGGAGTTTTCGGTATGCTTATCTTGGAATATCCCCTCCGTAACCTCAGTAACGGAACCACTTGAAGTGTGTTGCAAGAACAGTGCTAGAGGTTTTGTGCCGTTGACAATTCACAGGCTTGGCCAGGTTTCTACAAGAACTAATTACGCACAACAAACACCCAAGCTACCTCTTATAAATAATACATGTGTATTTATCAGTCTTTCATTAAAGGGCTGTTTCGTAGCTGAATTCATCGAGAGAAAGCCTAAAATGCTCTTCAAAACAAACGAGTTTGCATCTCATTTATGCCAGAGATTCTGTTCAACCTCAACCGGCCCGTCAGAACTCAAAGGCAATAGTGAAAATATTACCGTGGGCATTTTGCATTTTGTAACAAGGATCACACATTGGTCCCAGTAAAACTCGATTGTCCACTGAAGTACGTGAACACCGTCCTCAGTGCTTAAACAGTGGTTCTTGACTAATGCTTTCGAAAACTTTTGCCATCCTCTAGGTGGTCAACCTAAAACGATGGGATTTCTGTGTTTATTAATGTCGAGGCCAACATAATTCGACCATATAAACCCATCATACGCACCCAGAAGTTTGTGCGGATAGTTAAACTCTCTTTTTCACCGTCTGTCAGATGTAATAAGTGGAACAATGATTGCGTAAATGTGGGTAAACAAGCCGTCTGGAACTCGAAGTGTTGGTCCGGAAAATCACCAGCGAAATGGTGGGGCTGTTATTTCGGCTTTAGTGAGTAGTAGCATTACCGTGCACACCGGAAACTGGAACGCCTAACTCGTGAAAAAATTACTAGACGGTATGTTTCGTTAACTCAAAAATACAAAAAATGTATAGCCGTGGAAGGAGGAATTAGCTGAGTTAGGCCACTTCATATGATGCATGAATAGCCTACACACTTGAGGCTAATGTATTCGGGAACACCAGGATTTCCTGTAGGATGATATGAAGCGCACTGATTAGAAGTCCTTAACAAATGAATGCATTCCGATTAGAAAGCTGTACGGCTCATTAGTTCTGCGAAATTTTTGCGAGATCTACGATATGTGCTGCCAAAAATTCGATGAACAAAAATGTGCTATCTCTAACCGCTCAAGGAAATTTGGATTACAACAGTTTAATTAACTGCTTTACTGCTAATGAGTGGTTTGGCTAATTTATTGATTTGGATGTGACCCAGTAGTGATAACCCAAGTATTCAGCTGGACTCAAACCAGCGAGAGAAACGACGTCTCAAATCGACAAGCACTGTACCAGCTCTACCACTGGGTCTCTTCTAAATGATTGAATCCGCCAAACTACTCTCTAGTAATACAGTTTCTACGCTGAACAGCGGTGTTGGTGGAATCTAACGTGAACTGTTCAGAGAATCCTGCCAAGACAGTCGATGAGCTATATCATTTGGTGGATTCTTTATAAGAAATTAGGATGAATGGATAAAAGAGTCCAAGTGTGAAACTTCAGAGCCATCGGCATGGCTTCATAGCCCAGCTAGCTCAGTGTTTACTACGTTTGGGTAGGCCGTTTTTGTTAATGGTTTGAATCCAGCCGAAGCTTCGATATTTCGCAATTGGGTCTCGTCAGAATTACGTTAGTGTAATAGAAGATTAGCACAACCTCATTTTTTGAGACTCCAGCAGATCCAGACCTTTGATGGCAACCGCGTGACCTTCCCTCTGTATTCGCTGTATGGAAATGATCACACATGTTAGGCTTTCATCAGTCTTTATCCAAATCACAATAAAACATGGCACAACTACCAACAGAATTACATAAGAAAGGGCGCACGTCATTGACTGGTTGTAACTCGTTCAACAACAGTCGAGATGAGCATCCTGCATTATCGTGATTTAATTGGGGCAGTGGTCCATCCGTGAAGCGTAAAACTTCACTGTGGATACGGTAAACGAAACATTCCTCTACGCTGAATTTACATGAAAAATAACCACGCACCAGTGTTTGTCGGTGACAAGCATTTGACTCATCAGCTAGTTCACGCCAGAAACAGCGACTGCACTTTATTCCCGTTTGTCGTACGAGGCAGGGTCACAACTTTTGTAGGTGCGCCGCGTTCCTGATTCCAAGTGTTGTTTTCCGCTCTCAACCTGATGAGTGTGCTGTCAAAACTCAGAAACCACCCTGCTGGACATTCCTGTCCAACATGTGATTTATCAGTTCCTCCGAATGAGTGTTTTCTTAAGCATAAGCCAAACAATTTGAACAAGAGGACTACCAACCGAAATGATAAGCAAACGAACCTCCCAAGGTTATCTATTGCGTAATTCATCATGGGAACATGCCACGACACCAGTTCGGTCGAGTCCCACACCTGTTGGCTGCCGACACTTACATCTCTGGCCTAAACGATAATAGGGTTTTCGATTGCTAGGTTAGCTTTCCCTGTGTCTGGCCAGACCTTTTGATTTACTTGGCGTATTCCTGTCAACACAAGACGTCGACGGTGTCCGTCTGTACTGTTGGCTGATCCACTGTACAAAGCTGCCTGTGGTGAGCAGTCGTTTTGCAGGCGTACGATAAGCTGTTGGAAATCACCTGTGTGAGTCGATACGTGTTTCAAATACACAAAAACATTTCCATCTGGGGATTTCAGTTGTATATGGGTAAGCAAAGTCTAGAAAAGTTTGTTCACAACCCGGTAAGTTATTTAGTATACCGTTGGTAAAACCGAATCGAACTGTTAGTAAATCACATTTCTTCACGGGGAATGAGAACCCGGTGATCTAAAAGCACACACCGTACTGAGTGATTTTCTAGGTTCACTGGTTAACCAGGTTTACTCTTACTAACTAACCAGTATACACAAGAAAATTTTGCTTAAACTCTAGTTTGCCTTGTACACTGCTAGTGTTGCAGATCCCCGATTTATCTGTGGTCGCTCATCGGCCAGACCCGAGATAGGGATTGTGTAAGTGTTCATAATGATCCGGTTTGCAATTATTATTTTAATAAAGGTGAATGACAGTCACATCAGAAGTGGATTCTCTATTCAATTTTCCCAACGGCGGCTTTTGGTGTTTGACAAAAAAGGACTTGTTTTTTAATATCAGCCGGCTGGCTTAAATTGGACAAAAAAGCGCTGGTCTCTCTCGTGCTGTACTACACTCTTGTTTATGCATTATTTCAATGCTTATCCACACAACTTCAAATAGGCACATTGTTTAACCACGGTCGCTAATTTCTTACCACCGATCAACTATCAGTCTTTCACCGAATGCCTAACATTCAACAGGTCACCGCCTCATTCCACTTGGAATAATCCCATCGAACTTGGCGTGTAAACAAAAAATTCTGGGATTAGCTGCGACATGCAATAAAGACATTTAAATGCAGAAATTCAGGTGGATTAGTACATGGGTAACGACTCACTGATCAACAATCTGACGATCACCCAAATTTTCCTACAATGTGTTATGAGGATGACTTAGTCCACAATTGGCCTGTTATGTGACCATTTAGGTCAGCGAGTTGGCCTTTGTGGTTATCACTGTGAGATGTTCGTCCGTGTTATTGTCTTCCCGAAATTATCGGAAATATCAAAGTTCTACTGCTCTGACACACCAGTGACGCCTGGCATAGAACATTTAAGTAGCCTAAAAATCTCAGAATGACATCTCATAGAGTACGTCAGTCATCCATGATACCTATTAAGACTGAGAGGCGACAGGTACATAGTTTCATGCAAAAATCGAATTACTGTTCATGAGTGTTATTTACCGAAGACAGTCAGTGCACTTCATAGAGAAAACCAGGTGTATATATGCAAATTTGCTGCAATTTTGGTGCAAGAGCCACGCCGTCTTCGAATCTTGTCCTTGACAGCTAAAAAATGCTGGCCAACACCAACCCGTTGTTTCGTCCATAAATTTTCATGTTCACATGTGTTCTGTGAAGGCTCGAAGTTGGAGGCTTCTTTTCTTCCGGCTGCAAATTATTTTGCTTCCAATTATCTTCTAGAGACTTTGGTATTACTGAGGGTTAAATTAGTGCATATGTGACCTAGTATGTCTATTCACTTTACATCGAGACAGTTGCTCGAATGCGGAAGATTTTTCTACCTTCAATTTTTATCATCAACGGTACTTGCACTCTCGAAAGTCTGATAAATATTTTAGTCTTGTTTTATCCCATAACATCTTCGATGGTCATAGCATATCAGTTGCTCACTCAACCTTTCATGACATCATTTTCGCTTCACATATCACACATGTAACAGGTGATGGTTGACTGCTATAAAGAAAATTGTACCACCAAATTAACCTAATGAGATAGAGTTTACTTTTATGGGACGAAACATTGTCTCAGAGATCAAGGAAATTGCTATGCTATATCTCTCAACAATGAAAACGATTGTGATACAGGTCTCTGGATGAAATTAACTCCTCATACTTTTTTCCCTTCAAACCCTCGAGGTCTCGACTGTTCAGTGGCTAAGAGTAGAGAAAATACGGCTGGTTTGCATGCAGCTTTTCTTCCCTCAATTTCCATCGACCGAATCCTTTTAATAACAAGTTAGTTTGTCTTGCACAAATCAAGTCAGCGTCATCACTCTATGTGTGCTAAGTAGCTGGTTGATCAAATGAATCTAAGTTTGCGGTACAGGAAAATATATAGCAAGCAGCTCAACTTGACCCAGCGAGCAAACTAAACCTGCTGTGACTGATATCCAAATTAAGCAACTTTGAATTCAATACGCATGCCATCGAAACAACTGTCATATTTCCAAATTCCCATTCTAGTTACTCCCCAGTTGAATGAGCATGCCGGGTTTACATTATCCCGTCTGTGAAACAAACTTTAGGGACAGAAACAAAATTCTATATGGCCTGCTTAACTGTGACCTACCGGTCACCTCTCATGAGCTCAGCAATACTTGCATCTTCCTCTTCGTGAAAATAGCTTCAAACCAAAAAACGCGGTTTGTTCGTAGTTGGCTTCAGAAGTTTTCAAGCACCAACAATGTGTGCACGGACGTAATATCATATTGCTCTTGAAGTCGATCGGTTGGGATCTTTGTTCGAGTAGGTCTTTTAAGACTGAGAATGGATACAAAGCGGACCACCGTGACAAAGCACTATGTGAATATCAACTATACCGACCGTGTTATTGCTTACATTAGCCGACTTGTTTTCTAATTATCCCTTGTCTACTACAGACTAGTTTTCTATGTCAGCATGTTGGGAGCATAACAACAGGAATGGATAGATTTCTAACAAGCTTCGACACAGCATTTTGGCGCAAAAAATCAATTGCTGAAAATGCACTAAGATCAATGCGTTCTACTACAGAGGGAAGGCGTGAACAAGTTGCAGCTACCAGAACCGCATTCTAATCGACTTCTTTCACAGCTATTTTACGTAGTTTACTCCGGTCAACCAACAAGATAGAGTCATCAGTACGTGTTCTGCTACCACTGACCTTTATCATCCTGATTAGTGCGATATTCCATCGATGAATGCAGTCTGTGAATTCCACAGAAGACAGTTAGATCCTCAAAGTAACTTGACAGTATCCAAGAGTTCACTCAAGTAACAATGTTTTTTATTAAGGATGTCCCCAATATGAATCGGGGAAGGACTTAAGCAGACAGGAAATAATATTTACATTTTAAAAATAAGCAACCTATTTACCTATGACAGCTGTTTGGCCCTAAAGGATTTCAGTGCATAATCACGGGAGACATTTTACAGCCTCACAGACACATTCAACATGAAGTTATCAGATACGGAAGATCATAACTATCTCTGTAGTTATTGCATTTCCAGGCCGTCACGTAGACATAGCACGCTCACAAGTGCCTCGTATTCCTGTGTATTGCACGTCATATGTGTTTGTAAGCAGCTCGTTTAAATGCAACTCGTAGAGTCAACTGCGGGCTGTATGTCTACCTTGGCTAGCACCTAAAAATGACTGTGTTACCATTTGGGCAATCGGTTGTTCAGCAAAGCCTTGTCACTTCAGTGTGGCAGATGGGATATCTCATCGTTTAGCCAACGTAGCCATGCAAACACTCCCTCAAGGAATGTGTGGTATATCATATGAAACCAAATTCTGGTCATGATAATATTATATTTTGGCAGTTCAACGCCGTAGCTGAGAAATAATCAGTGTGACATGCACAGAGTTGGCGCTGGTCATTCATTACACCTTACGGCGTGCTATCCACAGTCTGAGTTACCTTTGTTGAATACCGGTTAATCTTTGATTTGTCACTTGTGATTATGGTATAAATGTACGTCAAGACTACGACTGATACTACAGCTACATCACAAGACACCTCGAAAAAGACAAGTGGTTAACAAATATAAAAATTTGATATAAATTGGTTGCATTTTCTTACTCATTTATTCAACAATATTGTGCCGACTGCTCTGATTTCTTTTAGTGAGTCCAAACACATACTCCAGTTTTGTTAACCCTCGTAGCTTCGGGAGTGTTATGCATCCACACATGACAATTTAGAGGCTTTTCTCTTACGGAGTTTACACTCTCACACTTTTTACCTATAGAGTGCGGGGTAATACGGGAAACTTTCGTGAGCTTTCATAACCCATTGCTAGCACAATGTGTTCGCGTAATGTAGTTGTCCCTGCAGTCGTCATGTGATGGGACAGCCTGGCAACCATAAGATGCTAGCAGAAAAACTGTTTGCGTGTGCTTGTCCTGTGAACAATCTATATATATATATATATATCGGAATCAAACCTAAAAGATTTTGTGAAAATTTCATACAATCCTGGAATCGACTGGTGGAGTCCAGTCGATAAGCACCACGTCTTACGACTAAATGCACACGAAGTGTCAATGTTAATCAGACAAAGGTTTAACAAGAAACCAAGTAAGGTTTGCAAGTCTAACTTTTCTATCCCCAAAACCAAAGACGGGTGTGAAATCATTGGTTTACTACTGCATCCAACTGAAATTTTTTAGGAGCACTTCATCTCTACAAAACTAATAAGAACAGTGATGCATGAAGTCAGAAAAAACGTCGACAGTGCAGCCAACACGGTCAGGAACTGCAGGAATGGGACCGGGGCTACAATCAATATACGAGTACAGTTTTGAGCAGAAGGCAATTCAGCGATTCAACAAGTATGACACAAATCTCATATAAGTTTGAAGTGAAGAAGCCGGTCAGTGGACGGGAGGTGGATCAACGGGACACATGAATTGGTTCTAGAAACCGGTATTTAGTAATAAAATGTCGTTGATACGGAGTCACAATTCGTGATGGAATCAATAAAGGCATTGACAAAAAATTATAACAAACGGATTACCGTCTGTTGTAAACAACAAAGACCTTATCCCTCGATGAACAGTGTATAGCAATAACTACGCACAAACGGCCTTTGAACTTTGTGGGTTCATTTCTGAGACAGAAGTAAGGAGAGAGTGCTGAAACAAGAAAGCATGAATCACAACTAGAATCAGAACAATCCCGGATTTCAGATCAACAATCCGTAATCGGAAGGGTAGGATAAATTTTGAGAATCAGCATTATCCCAACAAACATTCACAACGGACGGCCGCAAATCAAGAGCGAGTTTGTGTTTTTCCCCCTCCTGATTGTTTAAAGGACATGAACAATCGTGTAATTTTTAAAAAAACATTATTTGTACGGTAAGATAAATTGACAAACTTGAGAGGGGTGGTCGCTCGTTAGAATGGGGTGTTCCACTATTTGAAGGTAATTATATAAATCGTAACCACAGCACATCGAGGCAGTTGGCATACTATCAGCAACACCTTATAATAGGCGGATAAACAAGGTAAGCTTTTAAGTTATCACGATGACATTCAGGTTACATATATGAAAAAATTCAACCGCAGCAGAACCAAATGTTGGAGTAATCTTCTAGCACGGTTGACGGTGAAACCATATGTGCACGTTTCACCTCAAAATTCGTATACTCCGGTAATAAAGAACTTCGTGAACACCTTTCCGCTTTTGTCAAACATTTTTTATGTCTACATTGTTGCACCGTTCCAGATATTTAGCTGCCATCCACAGGCATGTTTCGAGGTTCATTCCAACTTGATAATCAACCTTATCCAGTTGTTCCCCTTTCCGTTCATTACTCATTTGGGCTGTTTTTGTTCTTGTACAGCTGCTCCGGAAGATTCGTCCATAAACGTCACCACTGAAGAAGTTCTTTCAAGAACGCTCACGGCAAGCCGACCGAAGACTTGTAGTTTACAACAAAGTCTTATAATAATTCATTTCCACCAGCAAGACATTGCTAAACGGAGAAGTCACTGTAAAACATGATTTGCGAATGACGTCCTGAGAACAAACTAATGTTGACTGTCCGATAGTGCTGTACTTGCTGTGGCTGATGGAAATGTCGTAGTGATGGACCTTGATGATCTGTTGCTAAGACAATCCCAATGAGTCTCTTTCGTGAAGTTACGATTACCAAGACAATTCAAATAGTTTAAAAAAAGTTAAAATGATGCCGGGGCTGTCTTTCTATCCACCAAGTCGAGAGTGGGATTGGAACTTGTAGACAAATCCGCACTATGTTAGCTCACTCAATCGTTACTCACTTGTGAATAGGTGGGTTTTGAATTCGAACGATGATATCTACAGAGAAGTCTGTTTTGTGTGCTGGTGGCGGAACTGGAAAAATACCAAGTTCTCAGGGTGAGTTTTGTGAAGAAACTGCAAATAGGAAACAACCGTATGTCTGCTACCAAAATAAGTTTGCAGAGCAGCAGTGATTCCAGTGGGTTTGCTTTAAGTATACGGGCCAGAAAGCAAAACGGGATTGGGTTCGCCTAAATCTATGTTGTGTGCTAAGTTTAGGCTATATTAAAAGAACAAATATCAAAGTGCAAAATCTATGTGGACAACCGTTTAATTTCAACAGAAACCATTCCACGTCTTTCCCGCTGTATGCTAGCAGATTCCAATAAGTCCGGAGTAAACAATTAATACAACTAGCGGCAGCACGGTAAATGTGACAACAGCTTTAATCTGTTACAGTGCCCCTGATAGACAAGTTGGTCAACAGTGTGCCGCTACACGTCAACGGAAAGATTGTTCCAGATAGCCCGTGGGGCACTGCTTGCAAGACAGAAGTTCCAAAATGTCCCAAGTAAACAGCTAATTAACTAGCGGTACAAAGTGTGACAACGTCCACAATCTGTCAGTGCTCTTGATAGATAAGTTGATAAACAGTGTGCCGCTACACGCCAACGAAGTGATTGTTCCAGATTGCTCATGGACACCGTTTGCAAGACAATAGTTCCTTATTTTGTTTAGTCAAAAGTATTTGCTTTACAGGTTAAAGCTGCCACAAGCCAGTTCATCTTCCACCACACATGATTGGGTTTGTGGTAGGTCCCCTATTGCTACGCTTCTGTCCAGCTGATAAAATAAGATAAACCACTCAATTTAAGACGGCGATTTGAATGTACTGAGGAATTAAATGTAATAATCCGTTTTCATACCCGCATTTTGACCTCTTCACTACGATCGACAGAAAATCATGTATGAGAGAGGGGTTTAAGTAGTTGACCCAAGATTTTGGCACACAGCATGAAAACTACGACGGGAGGTCACTTGGATGGGCGCCGCCCAGTTAACGCCTACTCTATCTTGGAAGTGAGCAAATACTGAACATCCCTTCACACTGGTTCAATCGCGTCTTGCCTGAAGCAAGCCGAACCAGCTTGACTTCGGTATTGCTGGAAGCCATTTGTAACCTCAAGCACTTGATTACCTGTCATTCACTTTGGGAGATGAGCGATTTGCTGGACAAATGTATTGATGAAGCTGCGTAGACTGTGCTACCCACGCTCAATACAAAGTAAGCTCAGAATCTGGCAGCAGGTGACTATGTCAAGCTGGGTGTCACCCGAAGACGTTATCACAGGTCGGGTTAAGTTTACCTGCAACACTGATCACACAAGTAAAACCCACTGCAAAACTAATGACGTTCCAAAGGAAGAGTGAATAACGTTTACTGGTGATCAACTTTAATTTAAAACAGTCATCTCTGTTGGGTTTATCACACGAACACGTCCCCATTGCTAATCTGTTGTTCCTTGATCAGCAGATTCAGTGGTGGCCATCCACTGTCCACTTCATCACACTAGCACTACACTTTTTCCAGGTTAAGACATCACGTTATAACTTTCGTGTGTTTCAATTTTAAATCAAGATAAGTTTCAGTGGCAAGCAGAAGCACAGGACCAATCTGCACATGGGTAGGCTGAATAGCGCACGGATTGGTTTGCTCCAGCAGAGTGAGAGGTCGCGGTCCAGTTAGGTGCAGAGAGTAAACAAGGTTAGGTCCTCTGAACCCAGTTAACTGGTACATCTTGATTTGACGTCCAGATATATTTGCTTGGAAAAAGTGTAGTTACAACATCTTGCACCGGTTACGCAATCACAGTGAATACAGAAGTGAACAACACGGATATCGACACCTATGCCGTAATAGCTGAGGATCGACATAAACCCTGGAGTCCAGAATCACCCACTTTTAAACATGATAATGGAGAAACAAGACTTATAAATTATTCCCTTACTCCGCTAACCATTATGACGAACTTCCAGAAAAGTATGAAAAATAGCCTGAAAAAGTTGAGTGATATAACCCTGTAATACTGAGGTGAAGCATCATCGGCGGCCAATAGTGAACTGTACTGAAATAACGTTATTTTTCAACTGTGTAATTTGTAGCCCTACCCGCTTCTCTATCAAAATAACACTATAAATCCTCGCACAGTGTTACTTGGACTGTTTAAATTAATATAAAAAATGACTCCTTTTGACTATTTAGCGTTCTCCAAGTTTAAACCCCATCAAGGATATAAAGGCATGGGGGGAGTTGTAGCATTACACAACACTGGCAGTTCTGCTCAGCGTGATTTCGGTAGTTCGAGTATCACACCAGTTAGATACTGACGAGTTGGAGTGCTCGGCCAAGGTGTGTTAGCTCTAAAATCTTTGTCCAAATTGATGAAAAAAACACATTACACGGAAAAAAGTAACGGAAGGTTCACCAGAACAGCATCTTGCACATTTTCCCATCATTCATCAATTTATCGAAAAAATGCCACCCAAATGCCTCATATAAGAGCATTGTTCACTCTCCAATGGGTTTTTATCAACTGGTGGAATACGGACGTTTCTGTTTTCTACACTTATCTGCTGCTAAGTAAACTTCATAACGTCGACTTATTCCATTTTTTCCGCACCCTTCATCGATAATTTCTGTCCTTCGGATCTGTGTGTATGCACGCCACCTTTATCACTACTGCTAATGATCTTAAGTGGGTATGAATAAAAACCAGAGTAACAGACTATAACATTAAAACACCATTCTGCCTATCCGGCTTAATGCTGAGTTCCAAAAAAGACACTCTCATAGTACCCGATGAGTTTTCTAAATCCGCTTTGAAAAAAACAATGCAATCCGTGAGTGCAATTTGTTTCATTGTCAAACTTTTTCCTTCGCCGAACTAAAAACCTTAATTAGATTACTATGAAACTCAAGTTGGATAAATCCTTTTGTTAAGCTGTTTATCGTTGTCACTCTTACTGTTCACCATGCAGGTTCAGGGGAGTTCTGAATTTACGCGTAGCTGGTTCAAGTTCATTACACTGATTAATGCTTACCAGGAGATAACGTGTACCATACAAAATGGAAATCATGCATTGTGGCCTAACGGTAAATTTCACTTCATAACGCTATCCGTGTGTTTATCTGAATATTTCATTTCCATCAGTGTGGAATACGTCTGTCTGAAAGACTTAATTTCTTCCGACTGTCTTTGCTGTCGTGAAGTTAATTTCATTCATTTTTCTAAGTTGAACAAACAACTCCTTGCTGGTCTACATAGATTTGCAAAGAAAACTATGAACAATAAATATCGTGGATTTGTGGAATTCGTATTGATGCACGTAACAAATGCATACGTCAACAAATGTATAAAAAATTACGGACTAGAAACGAATTTCACGTTCTATATCTCGTCGTATGCCCAAAGTGTGTTTCGGTCACGATAATGTTAATAAGCAAAATTTAACAAAATCCATTCGGATAGCTTTCTGTACATTTCTTTCCGCGATAAAATGAACCGGATTACAAAATGTAAAATGTGTGTACGTACATCTGAAATCTTCAGACAAGTAGAACTGAGGAGTCGACCTGTGCGTCATTGCATGGAAACGAGGACGTTATGAAAAATTTTGAGGAATTGGTTTGAGTTCAGATAAGCTAACTTTAGTTAACTAAAACAATTCCCGAACTAAGTAAGAATGATTCGTGAAGATTGAGTTTGAATTCTACTATTGCAAATAAAAACAATAACTGCAACTTCTTGACATTAAACTAGAAAAAATCAGCGATCAAGTAATCATGCAGAACATAACATCCGATCACAAATTCTTCAAAGTAATTCCATTACAGTGATACATTCACTGGTAAAACCAGTGCAAAAACTTAGGTAGATTGTTTCAGAAGTAAGCATCTCCCGAAGACGAAGAGGAGTTATCTGATTCAGAGGCCAAAAAATTAGTCGCTTCAGTCGTTCCAAATTATGAACCATGTCAGCCTGGTTACAAATGGTCGAATATTCGCCTCAAGGGCTAGAAGAACCCAGTCCAGATGTGTCTTACCTTTTTAATGAAATCAAATTCCTTCCCAATTCCCCAGTAGTTTCCCACATCCTTTCCATAAACGAGGTCTGGAATATACTATGCCACAAAACAGGTTAGTCTCTAACTTTTAAATAAACATATTTAACATCGTGACCGCTGTAACAAGCTAACTTGTGTATGCGTATTCATAAAACGTTTCTGGATATCTTTCTAGTTCTTGAAACGGTACTCTTCTCTTTCAGCGGAGAGACCTTAACAAATACAATTATTGCTATTTGGATGAAGAAGACAGTAGACTGATATTGCACGAGTTACATGCGGACAAATTTCGCTGCATCTTTACGAGTGCATACTACAGACCATTTACATATCAGTATGAAAAACCGAACGAGATACCAGAGAAAGCCAATTGTCAGAGTGCACAATCATTGTCACTACCAAGGTAGCAACAACCCTACAAACAGTTGTTTTTGAACACCAACAGCGGTTTGAACCTTCGGAATACAGTCGCTTCAGCATAGCGCAGTGTTCGCCTGTGAGTAGATAACGCGAAATGCCGTTGTGGGATCACAATGGTGTTACGTTACTAGAATACGACACGTAATAGACGATGCAGGCTCCTTGTTTCTGTGCCCGGTTGTGACATCAGGTGTTTGCGTAATCTGTTCCTTGACCCATTTCGGGATGTGCTCCGTCACCCTGGTTCGTAACTGGGGCTGTCAGTCACGTGAGTGTTGGTTTGAGCCTAGTCGCATGCAAGCCAAGTAGTCAGGCCCTGTCCATTCATCTTTTGTGTCATGTGATGGCCAACAACTCGCTTGATTCTTCAGCCTTAGAGCCGTCCTCATTACGCGTCTCAATTCACCCTTTGTTTTCTTCAGTTGCCCTGAAATCCCCTTAAGATATAAATGCCGATGTTATGTTAAACATTCTTCACATACATAACTCACAAACTCGTACATAAAAATGTGTGTCCCAGTGTGTACACAAGTGGTTCGAAAAATCTTTTTTTCCCTTCACTTCCACTAAATTCTCAAAAGTTACTCCTTCTCTCCCTCTTCCTGACTGTGGTGTTGTTTTATTTTAATGTCAACCACTAATGTACTAGCCTTACTAATATAAAAGAGATGATGTAACAAAACATAAATGAGTTGAGATGCTTCACACTATCCTCTGGAAATAATGATGATGTAAACTTCTGCTAAACTTCCGTTACAACCTGCGCATCTCTGCTAGTTTGCAACAGTTATGGCCAAAGTTTCAAAGGTGACATACTGTCATCACTGTAAATCAGTCGCGGTTAACATCTGGGAGCCGTTCTCCCGGTAAGGTTGACCTTCGAATTTAACTTACACAATCATTACTTTCCTCTCGTTAAGGCTCACCAGAAGAACATACTGCACGCTTGTTTTAACCGCACCGCCACTGCTCTCACAAAGCACAGGAACAAATCCTCATCATGGGCATACACACCACATAGACCGCAGTTAACCTTACTCATGCGTAATTGATGATTTGGTAATTTTCAATTCGAACGTCAATCACGTTTGATCGCGGCTGTTACATTCAGATAGGGTTTCCACCCAGCGTTTTTCGAAAACGAACATCAGACTCGAGTTTCGCTCTCACTAGAGCTCGTCAGTAGTGCATATCATTGCCACGGCCGGGATTTAAACTCGGGCCATGCCGTTCATGATGCAACGGTGTTGACCACTGCGCCATTGACCTCAAATTAGGCACGACCAAATCATCAAATGTGAACGCTCAGCCACTTTCGCTCGTGAACGATTATCAGGTTCTACGATCGTCTCCAGAGGAGACAAAGTAACTGTCCTGTTAACTCCGATGGATAACCCCTATATTAGGATTTCAGGGATTGGTCGAACTCTCCAATCTCACTAAGCCTGCTAGACAATATTTGATAATAGCTGGTCACCGGAAGAAAGATACTGCGCCAGACATATTGATCAGAATGTCATAATCACTTTCACATGAGTGCGTTTTACTGTACACGGCAAGAAGTGCACCTTTGTGATAACTTCCTGATCTGGGTCAAACAACTGGGTAATCATTTGGTCAAGAAGGTGTTCTCAGTGGTTCTCATCAGACTTCTAGAATCAAACATTTATGCGCGAATTTATTCTGAAAACTGGAAGAAGTGGAGCACTTCCGTGAAAAGATGCGAACACTGGTTATCGCATTAGGTTACTGAACTTGCTTACCGTGAGACACTCGTCTGTCTGTGTCAAGTGGCTTGCACTTAGGTGGCAAGTGCTTCCGGAATAACTGACCAAAGGGGCTTTACGGTTTGCACGAAATGGTTTTCCAAACACAAGCGATCGTTTGGCAGCTTGATGACAAAGGCCTCTGTTGCGCTATGACAACTCTGGACTGAGTTTGACAAACCATATACATGATTCAAGAAGTTTTATCCACATTTAGCTGATGGTTAATGTTAGTCAAGGAGAAACCAAACGCGCTGGAAATAGGCTTTCTTGAAGCGCCACCAAACCAGTTCAAAGGGCTTTGGCAAGTCCTTCTCGAGAACTTGCTGTTGAGTCTCCAGAAGAAGCTGGCTTCAAGACAACAGATGAAAGAAAAATATAGGACGGAGAAGGTAAATTTGGCAAATGCTACTCACTGTGCTCAGATGTGAAACGATC
The DNA here is from genome assembly GCA_008508345.1 of Paragonimus westermani. NCBI lineage: Eukaryota > Metazoa > Platyhelminthes > Trematoda > Plagiorchiida > Troglotrematidae > Paragonimus > Paragonimus westermani. The sequence continues at coordinate 100,355 of QNGE01002392.1, forward strand.
AGCTAGCCCACGCTGCAAGACAATTACCCTGAAATGCACTCCAAATTCGGGTGATTTCACTGCTTTATGATGAAATGATTAAACTGGGCGTTTTACTTTCTGACTGAATGAGTTCGTGCTTTATCGATAGTTGTATGTTCATACCTAAAAGCCCCTGGAGACACCCCCTTAGTCCTGTAAGACAGTCCATGTGCAGATCTGTTATGCTGTAACTTCCAGTTGATTAACCTGCGCCCTTGTGTTTCAACAGATCAAAGCTTAGAAAGTGTACGCACGAATCAGCCTGCGTTTTTATTCCTCCGAACTGGCCTTTATACTAGGCTACCCAGTGGAAAAAACATGGCAATCATTAGGTTTCAGCCTGTGAAAACTGAACGTCCAACAAATCAGAGTGGAAATTAACGAACCTCCTTGTAATCACAACCTTGCCATCTTTTGCGTAGGCTTGTGGATTACCATCCCGATACTATTCATGGACCGGGGCATGAATCTCCGGATGCCTTTAGGCACACCAAGGGACATGTCGACAAAGCAAAACGGATCAGGTTTAATGAGTGCACATTCCACAGCTGTCGTTTTATGAGTTGGAGTCAACTGAACTTTTCGTCTCTGTTTCGCTGGATGTTCTGACTCCACCATAATTATTAATCAAGTGATTTAAGGAAGACATCAGGTGGCATTCGGTGTGGAATATTGGTGAAAAATGAGCCATAAAAGAGTGAGCAGTTTTCAAAGTAGCCGGTGACTGACATTATATTATGACTACAGACAAGCATCGCCACCTGGTTATACATGGATCGACACGTATATTGTGCATTTCGAATTTCAAACTTTCGGGTTATATAATACTTATGTATAATTTAATAACCTATATGATACGTTTGATCAGCATAGCTCCGATATGTGTTTCAGTGATGCATCTTTGATAAGTGTTTAATTCAATGTAAATATCGTGCTGCCTGATGCAGTGAAGGAGCTGTATCTGCTGTGTTCAACAGTATCCGTAGGTCTAAGTAGTTTACGCCTGCTCTATCAAGTTTGTACTAAAACGTAAAGCGAGTTTCAGCAAAGAATAATGTACGCGATCACTAATAAACAGAGAATTTCTTGATATTTCAACCCCCACCAAACTACAGAAGTGGGTCGACCCAGTATGATCAACGGTTAACAACTTTGCCAACAGGATCACTGAATGACCCAAATGAATGTTGAGAATTAACCAAAAGATAACAGGTGCCCACATAATTCACGAAGATCGAAGGAAAACGGGTGAAGTGGGAGCCAAGACCACGCAAACTGTTTGAAACTTTCCAAACTAAAAACAGTATGCTGATTTTGGTGCGCATGTGAGATGCGCAGCTTGGGATGCCAGCGAACTTTTTCACCTGCTTCATGCTTGTTGTTATAAATACGTAAACAATCTGGTTAATCGTCTTCGGCCTTCAGAAAGCTGTTTTCATTCGCACGGATCTTCTATCAGTACGATATCGACTATGAGCCGAAAGTAGCAGTGTGCTTCGACATGTCCAGTTAAACCACACAGTGCTGTCAGCCGAACTAAACACTCAATATTGTCTTGAGTATCATGAACACATTCAAAACTAATAAACGAACAAGTGTAAAAACCTGTTAGTTGGTCATTTGGACAACATTCGATCATCAACTTATTGTGACGTTCAGCTCAGATCGAAAGAAAGAGATTCCGGTAGAATATCGACTGTTCAACCCTTTCTCATCTTTCTTCATTATGCTCGGTTTGCAGACAAACAATCAACACTAGCTTATCGGCACGTTTTTCAGATATTATTCATGTCGCCAAATTTCTATACGAAATACACTGCACTGTGATCACAACTAGCTGAAAGTCTCGAACTACAGTCTACTGTTGGAAGAGTTGTTTACAGTCTTGCCATACATTAACTGCTCTCGACACACCATCGTTCTCATGACGAGCTTTTGGAGGACATTATCTTCACCTAAGTAATCGCGCTAAATAGGTCAAAAACCGACAAATTTGGACGAAGCATCACATTCTAGCTCTTTCAAAAGTTACGATATTTAAATAAACTGTCTTTAGGTGCGCGGTGTTTCGGTGGGCAAGCGAACGAGTAGGTGGTTCGTGAGGGTTTGGGAGTCCCATACACAACCTACAGCAGTACGCTGTAGTTACATCACAGGGACATCTTACGGTCCACTGTGCAGTTACAAACTCATTTCAGATAAGTCTGTTAAGATTGCTACCAAAATGAAACGCCTGAGTCCATCTTTTTCTCTGGCTCAACTCTCACTGTGTATATTGCTGTATGACGTTGAATCTGACGGTGCGCGATCCATGGGCTTAGAACTGATGCACAATTTCTTTAATGTGGTATTACATTCAATTTGGCGTATTTCGTGGTCAGTTTGTCGATTTAGCCAATCAGAATCTGGCTGGCTAACAAAGGTTCACGTTAAGACCCGTGTCTACCGAATACTCAGCAGATTACTTCATGCATTTTCCTAAACGTATTGCCAAGCCTGTAGGGGCATGTCGACCTGACTTCCTCGAAAAAGATTATTAAGTAGCTTGTTTCACCCCAGGTGAAAGTATGAAAGGTTTGAGTTGAATGCAAATCGCTCAGGAACACAGAACATTTCGTGAAGCCTGTGGTTTAGGAGAGAGGAAAAGCTTAGCGCGTAATTTATGTAAGCTTGTTAACTTTCCGCGTTAAAGCTGTGCTGCACACTTTTATCGTGTAAAACTGTGGATATCACTTTTTTAACACTATATAATATATATAATATATAATATATATATAATAATATAATATAATATTTAATGTTTCTGGAGACAGGGACGTGGTTGACATTGTTTGCCAGTTCAATCGTAAGCCTTCAAAAAATTATAGAATGATAAGTTTTGAAAGAAACAAACAATGCAAATAATGACTATGAAACCTCTGTTTGTCAAAGTACTATTCAAAACTCACTGAGCCGCAGAATGATCAACTAACACTTTCATCCAGAGAATCCGTATGCCCTGTACCACAGTTGTGTATCATATTCATTTAAACATATCCACAGTTGGTTCCCTCCATAAATTTGAACATAGCAGTAAAAAGACGGACATTGGTAGATGCTAGCATTTCGTATTGCCTCTTCAGTACCAAATAACAATAACCAGGAACATATATATGACACTAATTGGGTGGGGGTGGTGAAGAATAAAATAGCAAATGGGGTGGAGAAACAAGAGGACAGAATGATTAAGTCCATGGGAGTCTGAGGCTTACATATAATTGCTTTTGTACACACAACACTGGCTTGAGACGACTAATCGCGACCGCCTCAGCAAAACGCCACTGGCCACCGGATTAATCCAGAATTAACATTCAGAATTATAATGCGCCACGCTAATCCGCGTTTCCTGCGTTTTGCCGAGGCGGTCGCGATTAGTCGTCTCAAGCCAGTGTTGTGTGTACAAAAACAATTATATGGAAGCCTCAGACTCCCATGGACTTAATCATTCTGTCCTCTTGTTTCTCCACCCCATTTGCTATTTTATTCTTCACCCCCCCCCCCAATTAGTGTCATATATATGTTCCTGGTTATTGTTATTTGGTACTGAAGAGGCAATACGAAATGCTAGCATCTACCAGTGTCCGTCTTCTTACTGCTATATCCACAGTTCTCTACTTCACAACTCATCTGCATGCAACTGTTTCACTCCTTTTTTTGGAATACATAGTACGGATCGAACTTCATTTTCCTTCTCAGCCGGAAACTGATCACTGGACCAGCATTACGTAGCAAGAACTGTTTGTTTTGGCGCCACGTCTAGAGTAGTTTCAAATCTGACCAAATCAAGCGACGAGTTAGCACAATATAGTGAAGTAAATCAAAGTCAGAAAAATATCACATTTATTTTCTTTCTTTCTACAAAATAAGTCCGACCGAACTGAAAATCATCTCCCCATACTATTTTACTAGCTTAAAAATAAATGATCGAAACCGCGTATTTGCCTACATACCTCTGTTCTTGTAAATCCCATAGGCACATTTGAATATTTGTAATTGTTCATCCAGAAACAAAACTAGATGACACTCCACAGTGTACATCTGAATTAACTAAAGTTGTCGCAGTCTCCACACACTACAGCATTGAGTAGACATATCGTGATAATAGCACATAATTGTCATCTTCATCCAAAACGCTATCCAATTAGTTGAAACGAAGATATACCTACAGTTGAGAACCACGTGACATATCATTTCTTGACTTTTTGATCTGAGCATTCCCGGAATCTTTTATCGCGGAGATTGCTTATCTTTTGCTCATTTGCGAATGATTCTCAATGTTGCGTGCTTGTGTTTTCAAAATGAATCTGAGTGGAATTGAAGAGTTATCAGTCTCCTGGCTTCGGTTTGCGTCACACGGGTGAATTATCGCGAAGCTTCCTTCGGAAGAGAGAGGAATTATGCGTTATTCATTCCAAAAGTGTAGTCTCTAGCTTTGATTAGTGTACCTTCCGCGGGTTACGATATGGTTTCGGTTCTTTGTTTGAACTTACTACCATTTACGTGAATAATATTCATATTTTAGTGTGATTTCAGCAGTGACTAATGGCCAGCGTGTATATCGGAAATCAGAAACAAGTGGTTCAATACTCACGTTGAAATTTGTCGTTTGCACTAGTCATGGGCCATCAACTCAAAAATTTTGTTATAATGTTGGTAAGATCTCTGTGCATTGAGCATGTTAGTTTATTGATATACCTAATCTGGCTTGAGGAAGATTCTGTGTCAGAGGTGAAATCTTACCATTAAATTAAATCATCGACTGATCGCAAGTCTTTCTCAACTTATGAACAGAATAAGTCTCAACTAAATTCAAACTAATATCCTCATATTTCGTACCTCCAGCAAATATATGAAACCCAAATACGTGAAATTTGGACAAAAAATATTTAGCTATAGCTCAAAATGGGCAGATAAAAAACAAACACAACTCTCTTGTAGTTAGAAACATGAATAATGTTAAATTAAGGACAATGCATCTGAACACGAAACCTTTTAATTAGTTAAAAACAATGGGCAAATATGTCACGTACTTGTGTATGTTATCTGAAAGCCTTAGTGAAATTAATTAAAAATACAGAGAGGTTATAAAAATCTCGTATTCTATTTTGTTAAAACAAATTGTGTCTGCATCGTTTGTTGTCAGGAGCTTTTGTAGTTAACAAGGTACATCGTGTTTGACAGTAAAGGTGAGAGACATAAACTGGTTCCCATACGTCGTGTGCACATACGGAATGGTCAAAAATGAGCTACTGTAAAATTCGAATGCTTTCAAACGACCTGTCTTTTGGACCGGATGACAGATCTATACATGTGCACTATATTAAGAAAATAAAGGAGATGATAGATCGGTTAGTTTCATAACAGAAAGTCACTGAACAGAAGCTAGTGTTCAAAACATGCCTGTCAGGAATGCTGAGTGCAGGAGAAGACATTTCAGATTCATCAGAATATTTGGCAATTTGTCAAAACATTTTCTTTTTCTTAACGTTACATTGGCTATTTTGATGAGAAGTCTCATCCATCATGCCTTATCACTTCTTAATAGCTTCCAGATGTATGCTGAAAGCTAATACCACCATCCCATATTCATCTATTACAATTACTCATGAGCGTGAATTATCATCATTCTGCATGGACTGACCAATAATATACGTCTACTGGCTTTTATACCTATCATGCTGTTGTAAATTCCAAACACACCCATTTACGTTACGTCCCCTGTGATTTCTCTATTCAGTTAATTTTCAATGTGACCTAATATCGGCGTAACCAGAAGAAAACGTATTATTTGGTCAAAGACAATTCAAGCTGATATCCTTCACGTGACAATCTTATTTTAACTGTCTGTCAATGAAGGCCAGACTAACAGGTAACACAAACCATATCATCTGATAAGGCTACCATAATACCACCGTCTGGTTACAGATGCCCAACTCAACCCTCATCAGTACATCGCCTCATGAGAATTTTCTTCTGCCAACTTCTGTCCGCCGATTTCGGATACAATTAAACGTTCAGAAGCATTTTATTTGAAACTTAACAATCTAATATACGATGCAAATGGCTTTGACTGACAGCAGGTTCAGCTGTAAAGTTAGATAATTTTTGTAAAGTGGTAAAACGCTACTAGGTTTAGCATGTAAGCATCACAGTTACATGAAAAACTGCTCAGTGTAAGCAAAAGTCAGCAGTTTTCAAAATCTGTAGAGCACATCCCAATGAAACAGCGGTTCACTATGTTGTTTTCCATCGCTTGCGTAAAAAACCAGACTCTTACGAGGTTTTGTCATGTATAACTACCATTTTAATGCGTCTGAAAAACCAACAATTTAGTGTGCAATTACGTTAAACAACCTAACGAAGCTTGCTGGTTTCAATCTTGGAAAGCTGAACATTTAGTGAACTCCGAAACATCTACGATCAATTCAGAAATTCCAAATCACAGTCCACCATGACTAATAAGATTAAAACAATTCTTATTCTCCAACAGTATGCGATTCAAAATGCTAAATCATCGCCCAGAAGGATAGCTGTCAAAAGACTAAAGTATTAAAGGTTATTGTTTATTCAATAACAGCAGAAAAATTCATGCTGGTACAGCACGAATCGACTCCCAATGCTGTTCAGCATCTATCTTTGTTTCTTTATTTTGCGATTTAATAATTTCTTTATAAGAAAAGCTATTGTTCAGTTAAACTGCGAGCAGATGGATTCACTTCCCAAGCAGACAGTTAAAATCAACCTCATCAGCACATCAACGCCAATCACAAAATCTTCTGTCAGGGCTTACTAATGCAACTAACCTTCTGTTGTACCTTGTCGATTACTTCTTGGATTGCCTACTTGCACTGGCGTTGGATGTGAGAGCCTAAGATATCCACGTGGCTTCATTGTGTGCACCCACACACGGATTGTGAAATCTAGCCAACAGCAAGTTGCATTACGAGCCAAAGGTCTTATCTGAACATTTAACAGTTCTATTGATGTTTGCGCCATAACTTTGGCGTGCTGATCAGATATGTAAGATGTTATGGTCCAGAAGGGTACGCCGACTAGGACTTCGGCCAATAGGTAACAGTCGGAAGAAAGGCAGATGCACTCACAGGATTGTATGTGGCATTATTGGTCCCCTAGAAGCTCTTGGGTAGTAAAGCACGATCAGATGCGGCACTTCTGTATCAGGAAAACATGGGTTGGAGGGTGTACCTTCGAACAAAGAGCACTCCGGTCTTTCAACGGTTGGCCGTGACCGTCACAAGGTTTCTGCCTTCACTGTGCCTTCGGGCGATAATTGTTAATTGGTCAACACAGGTGTCCTCAATGTCCGCATTGTCCAACAAGTCGCTCATTAAGTTGCTCCGACAAGAACTATCGCAAGTCTAATGCCTGATGTGTGTTACATGTCCGAGACTCCAGTATACGATTCTAACATAGTTCTTCAATTTAGCTCAACCCCAACTAAGGGGTGATGCACGCGCTCCTGTCCCAGGGTTTCTAGTGATGCCGAAGCTAAATGGCATGGTCAAGTAGGAGTGGGAGTTGCACTGAGTTCCGGAGCAGAACAATGTTTCCTTGATTAGATTTCAGTGAACAGACATTTGTACGCTATCGGACCACTTATACTGGTTACACTCTGTTAACGTAAATCAGAAAAGCGTTCTGCATTGATCATTTTGTCGCGCACCCTAAAGGAAGGTTGTTCGGATGCTGCCAAAGACTCTTTGATGCAGAATGAACACTCAGACATCAGCAAACCAGCCGGCAATTTTAACGCTCAGCTTAATCCTATTTCTCCAGAGAAGAAGCGATTGCAAGGTAAGTTTGGTGTCCGGGCACAACGCACAGTGAAAGACTATTATAATTCTGCGCCTCTCACTGTCTTTATATTTTGAGTATTGAATTACACCATGTGAAGAGGCATAATGCTATAAGCACACCTCCCTGTGCTTCTCAGTCATAGGCACAACTCGATGGCACAGCAAGTAGTTACAGATAAAGCTAATTTGTCGAAGATTGAGTATTTTGGACCAACCATCTGGACTCCCATTACGGTGTTGTGCGTGCCCGTTCCGTTTTTTTCATTTGCCCACAGCTCATACATTCGTAAATGTAAAACCCATTTGGCATTCGAATAATGAATGTGTAAAGGATGCTTACCAGGAAGCATCTGTGAATGAATTGCCCAGTTCGAGTCAGGCAAGAGAGCCTAACGATCAACGGCAGCTACGAAAGCTTGTTGTGAAGAGTTGTGTTCCAAAGGAGGTGTATAAGTGGATTTCCGTTGTGTTGATAAACCTGGTGAATCAGCGTCATTTGATTCCACCTGCTTTCAAATGTGACGACGACCAGTGAGGACACAAACGCGAACTAACTGAAAGCTTGCGCAAAGTCTGCGTGCACAAAGTGATCAAGCGGTCAAGGGAGATGGAGAGAGCCCTCCTATCTGCGGATAGCAAAAGGCTTTCCTCCTTGATGCGTTGCTGTAGTGTCCGTCGGTTCAGCGTGAGTGAAAACATATGTGAGCAATATGGCTCATTTATCACTAGTGAAAAACGTCAACTTGACAGATGTGCTGCACATTTTGAGGAACATTTTAGCTGGCTTTAGCTGGCGATGATACCTGAATGTTCAGTTATTCAGTTCCAGACAACACTCAGTCGAAGGCAGTAGTGGCTCTGGAGCTTAGATTACTGGGGAGCAACAAAGCTCCTGGACCCGACCTCCTCTCTCTTTCTACTTTTACGGATGGTGAGAAAAGGTTGGTAGCAGAACCTAAAAACTCCCAAAACGGTTTGGGAAGAGACACCAGGTGACTGGTATCTATCAAAATTGATTGTCGTCTCTTAAGTGACAACTAGAGAGAGTTAAGTCTAGTGTCTCGGGCGGGTGTTCGTCAAGAGTGTCTGATCTCACCCTTTTTGCTCAGTTATTTCGAGGACAACATTCTAGAAGGCGCGCTCAAGGAATCCATTGAGTTTAGTGTTGAGCCGCTTACCAGAGCTAGATTGACCGATCTGGAATGTACGGATTACGTCGTCTTCCTTAGTCTCGCTGCGAAGACATGCAGAACAAAATGAGTGATTGGTAAGGTGTACGTGGAATGCTTCCAGCGTCTACGAAGTGCTTTTTCAAGCCAGGAGCATCGTTACTCCTGTTTTCTTCACTGTAGGTAATCCGTTTGAAATTGTGTACATTTCCAAACACTTGATTACTATTATCTTGTCAGTTTGTAATTCTGCCCATGAGATATCAACAGAGATAACAAACGCAGGAGTTGTCTTTGATGGCTTTCGTCATCTTTGGCGTCAAGCAAAATGTTTGGATGTCGCTGGAAGGAAAAGTATATAATGCTTGTGTATGTCTTGTTTTGCTCTGTTTCACATATGTAGCCTGTTTGTGACGGAAATATAAGCGGACTTTCTGTGTTAGACAACCGTTGTTTCCGCCAATTAGCTGACATTAAATGGACCATGTGAACAATTTCAGAGTTTATCGATGAGTATTGCGAAACGGGTCAACTAATCAAGTTGCAAAGCCTGCAGAGGTTGGGTCTTGTACTCCGTATGCTAGCTGACTGATTACCATACCGAGCGTTATATAGTGAGACCATCAACAGTTGAATGGAACGGCATGATATTCGAGCAACAAGCTGATCAAGAAATATGAGGACACTGACTGTTTCACTAAGAAAAGTGGGTAGGTGTCACCTGCCTGACTGGGGTTCTCGTGATCACTTATCCGAGATGGTGGTGTGTCGCAGTCAATGGCTCACCTGCATCCTTACCATTTCTAGTTTTGTCGCCTACTATTTATTAATTTTCAACCGTCTTAGTAACGTTTTCTACTAAAATATTGAGATATGCGGCGGTTCGGGTAACCGCACCATCCGGTCAAACTCAAGGCTATCACGGTGATGAGGATGACGATGGTTTGGTGATGCAGTGAAGATGTATGGCCATAACAAGCAATGTGTTATCTCACTGCTTCAATTCCTTGATTTTTCAATAGCTGTGTATTTTGCAGATTCATTTCCAGCAAGCAGTTTATTTCCATGGTTTGCATATTTCTTCACAATAACATGTATACAATTTTGATATGTGTCGTTGGTCGAAGCCAGTCAAACTTGTTGAAAAACCTCTTGTAGGACATTTCACTGGTCATTCAACAGCGAAAGCAACTGTACCTACGGGTTTGTCTACTCCACAACTGTATGGCTTGCCCAAAACTCCACAAAATCGGCTTAGCTCTGGAGCCGACATTTTCATGTCTCGTTCACCACTAAATTAACAGACAAAGTGTTCGGCCCAATGTTTTCAATCTTTACTATATATTCGATGGTTCGAAAAACGTTGAGACAACTTTGGGGTGATCGGGTTACTCGTTGTTTTGGACTGTAACAGCAAACTTGTGGCCAGTATGAACATATCGTTGTTCACAAATGTTCCTCTGTTGCAAAAAGTTGATTTAAACTGTCAGTATATTCACTCATGTCGTCTGTCGGCAGGAATGCCTACATGTGAGTTAGAATGTCTTCTGCTCCTACGCACATAGAACTTAGAACTCCATTCCTAGGGAACAGAATAAACACAAATTTAGTTTGCTGCCAAAAGTATTCCACTCGGTTCTTTTGCTAGACATTACTTTCGTTGTTGACGGGAGAGACCACCGATGCTGTCACCAATCAAGCCCAATCTTATCAGCGTTACGTCGACTATATTCTGCTATTCACGGACACCGAGAAGACGGCAGCAAGTACACTCGACCTAATAAACAAGCTGAACTCGAAGATCAATAATACCGTTCAACACAAGTTCGAGATAATGTTTTGGATAGCTTCGTGAATCAATTAAATAGAGGCTACTTAATGCGATCCATCCACCGGAAACACTGGGATTGGAGAGAATCAGAACTTTCACTGTTCTGTGCCAACCCAGTATAATCCTGGTCTAGTGAGAACTCTGTTTTGTCGTGTAAGACTAATCTTTTCTAGAGAAACACTGACCAGAGTAGCACAGTGATTGAGAACCACTATCAAGGAGAATGGTTATCCATCTGCGTTTGTATGAGAAATTCAGCAAGCAAAAGTCAGCTGTAGCGTTGGGTTCAATAGCTCCCAAGGTGAACGTCTAACTTCGTTTGCCTTATAGGGGTAATGGCATTACTACTCCGCTGAAATCCCTTCTTATGGCAGCAGATGGGCACATTTTCTGTGCAGCTCATCCGGCCGTGTTATTTTCTTCCACATGAACTCTCTCACCACCGCTAAGAACATCGCAAACGCTCAATTTCAAATAATACACTTGTGAATTTATATACGATTACTGGGCCGCCTACACACATTTGGATCAGTCAATCCATTACGGTTCGGGTCCACGAAACGATCTTGTATGCCACAATGCCGGACTCAATTCACAACGTGACAATTCACAAGGGGCCGCCATCATCGACTACTCCGTATTTATTGAAATGTTGAATTCAACTGAAACTGCAGAAAGACTTTTGGATACGTTGTGCAGCAAAAATCGAAGGTTTCTTTTGTTCGCGGAGGCAATAACAACTAACAAACGAAAGCCAATCCTTTGAGTACAGAAACATTTGTTCATCATTTTGGGATTGCTCTGGAAACTGATGTACACTACTGTGTGAGATTAGTGAGTTTGTTGTTTGGCTCCGCAGTGATCAGTGAACTAAGCTATGTAAACTCGTAGACTGGTGGTCTGTACTTGAGAAGATAAAGGGAAAATTGCTGGGTGGGTACACTGTGCAAAAAACTGCTTCTGACACCTTTCCAAATTCAATGCGATAAAATTTTTCCCGATAATGCATCCTTAAAGACGGTTAGTTGTACTGAGCTGCGTGGTTGAAATTTGTATATACTTCAATCGGAACAATAATATTTCCCCGCTACTAGCCACGATCTTGTATTTTGATATGTTGCAGTGTACGATATTTCGTCGAAACATACCCACGCGCTACTTGTCTTAACCATGTAGACCACGTTTTCGTGGTGGTTATGTATCTTGAAATTTGTTCACCACCAAGCTCTTCTTAAAGTGTCCACTGTTCAGATGTTCTTGTGTTGGATTACCAGGTAGAATGTGATTAAGATTAAATCAACAAAGTGCAAATTATTTCAACATAACTCATCTGTAAACAGCAGTAAGTAAACAAATTTTATAAAAGGCAACCTGCGGAATATATAATGCAAGGAAATGCGGTTAAAATGTTCTCAACTCGGATAAGAAGAGAGCGGAGGATGGTCCGTAAAAGTACTCATCTTCATACACCTAACACCCTAAGAGAACAAAACAAGACGGAGTGTTCTTTGCGAGCAACAGTCTAACTAGGTGAGTACTTTGTTCTGAGACCTTCTTCAGGTTGGCCCCGATGAGTTGCCTTCCACCATGTTCATAAGCGGCCATAGGTTAGACCTGTGGACGTATCCGTTTATTTTGAGTTTATTAGAAATACCTGGCGAGGGCTGTGCTCACTGAGGCACACTGTATTCACTCACTTATAATATGGTGCTCTTTCACTGCTTTACCATAATAAATTCTCTCTGCTTTTAAAAAAGTCTCGGAATGCCTGCAGAATTTGTAAATGATATCCATCAAAAACAACGATCCACTAAAGGAACTGTTGAAGATATAAAACCGGCTGACAAAATATAGCTTTATGGAACAAAGCAAGCAAAAGCGAAAATAGGAGAGAACATTCAGTAAGCCAACAGGAGGGTTGGAATAACCAATGGAATGAGTTTCTTCTGGGAATAACCTCGCCCCAGTGGTCGGCAAGTCACATTTGTTGTTGTTTGGAGAGTCTGTCATTGCATTATGGCTTTAATGGCGTAATGCTGTTCATTGAATACTGCTCAATAATTCGGCGGAATTTTTTTTTCGAGCGGATCCTTGCATGAGCAATATTACATATTGAAGGAGATGTACGAGAAAACGTTCACATGAGCTGTACCATGCTGGACTATTTGATTGTTAAAAAGTGACCGTACAGATTTTATGAGTTCACAAAGTCCGTGATACACAGCAGCGACTGTAATGTATCATACAGCCATGACACATTAATCACCGACTACGGATTGCCGGCACTCGGTGTAACAGAAGCGTTGACCAAACGTGTCCTGAGATGACAATGGCCAGAAGAAGAATCTCACCTTAAAAAAGGAGGTAGTCGTGAGTCAATGATTCAGAAGACTTCAAACACAATATATCTATTGGCACTCTTGAAAATAATCAACCGACAGCCCACTTATGAGCTCAATACGGGCTTTTTTTTCATAGACCTAACCCTAACTCCATGGGACAAAAGTTGCACGTCATAAGACAATTCGATCAACCGTTGACTATAGCAAGTGGTATCCTGTCAGCTTTTTCAATCCTTCTCAACCTGCACTTGGAAATAAGAAATACTCCAAAACTTAATTCGATTGACATGGGAACCAAATTAATTTATCTGTCTGAGTTGAGTTTTCATGCTAAATTTGTCAAACTTCCTATCACCTAGGTGGATTTTTGAACATTTTCATTTTTCACTGCACATAATTTCAAGCCAATATTTTCACAATCGTAATACAGAATTATTAAGCACAAAACTCTAAGCATCTAATTTACTCCGATATGTTATTCAAATTTAAAGAAATTATACATGCACTAATTAGCCTGACTTTTTTCTCTACAGTAAGTGAGGATAACTTGTTTCCGAACCACAGCGCATTTCACTGGTGTTACTGCACAAATTATATCACCCGGAAGGGTTTAAATGGCGCAGAAGTGTTCAGCGAGAGCACGCTACGCAATAAGACGTTAAAGACCATTTCTTACCAAGATAATAAGTCAACTGAAGTGTCACAGTTTGCTTATGCGTGTTGAGTCCATCATTCCTAACGACAGCCCAGTGATGCATCGGCTAATTCTGGTTCACGCTTGCATATAACGAAGTTTCATACCCACTGAGGATAAAGGTACGCATAACGAATCTGAATTCAACCATACCTGCCTACATAAACCTAAGTCGCTCGCAACTCGCATTTAGGCAGGACACCTCATGGTCTAAAAAGTCAAGGTCGACGGCCCTTAACGGACTCACTGCTTACTGTGGACAACCAAAGGTAGATCACAGGTATGCTGTCCATAAGATTAAGCAAATGACACGTGAACGGATACTGGATGTGTGAAAGTTCAACCAAACCCATTTGATATTGCGGAACACCCAAGCCAGCAGAGATTACTGGGACGACCATAAGCCTTAAAATAACTCTACGAGGTAGTCGCAATTCTCTGCTTATTACCCACTAGGGGAGAATTAAAACAAGGTTGGCCAACATGACTTTGCTATGTCAGAAGATCTCGAAGCGGATTTGTCACGTCAGAACAGGCGCCTTCTAACAGCTGACAGCACTGATAAACCGGGGTGACCAGTCCACTACAAGAAGTACAAGACCAGTTACTGGCTCTTCGGACTCATTGCCCTAATGTAACAATCAGTGCAGCATACCTTGAAACCGGAGTCTGAGGCGACTCTCAGGTCAACACCCAAGTGAAAATATGAGCACAAACCTGAACTAAGACAACAGTGTAGAGAACCATGAAGTAAGTGCTCGACAGTCATTCTTAAGATCTATACAAATCACTGAGATATACAAAACTAATAAGACTCATTCGAGGCAACAATGATTTTGACATAACCGGAGTTGCCGAATATTAGATGAGACCGGATATCATTTTCCGGATCCTTTGCCCACCGGGATACACGGTCTGCAGAAAGAAACAGCCTATGAAGAAACTCTGCTTCTGGTTTTTGTTGTTATAGAAAGAGAACAGGGGGCAAAATTACCACGTAAACTTGCACGCGGTAGCTCTATATATATCCAGATATTACACAACAGTCGTTTGCACATATCCCACAGATAGTAAGGCAAAAGAAAAGCTGTTTCACCTGAAAGAACCACTCAACGCAGATGGTGAAATTCACATTCCAGAAAAAATTCCACTTGCCTAAACTTACCCAAATAGAAAGACAAACCTGAACGGAGAGCTTAATGGAATGCCACATACTAGTTCTCTCGTCCAACTTGTCAACCAAATACTACGTGATGAACCGGATAGGCTTTAACAACAGTGGATTCCTATTTCAATGCCGGTCCAAATGACTCTGAGGGCTATGTTCTAACCTTCACCAAGTTAGAGCCGTCCCAAATGTTGATATTATATTTACAGAAAATGGTGCGTACCTGTTTCATTGGTTGTATAGGACATGTATAAGAACGGATATTACACAGGTGAGGTATGATGGGTGAAGTCTGCTGCGACAGCCACGTAAACGAGAGCACATAGGTTAAATGATAGAAGAGTAACACCCAACTTTATGATACCTCTGATATATTTTTTCACTCTTAGTGATAAACGATACATCTTGCTCATCGGCACTGTAATGCAGCAAATTAGCAGACAACCCAACCCAATGTGTAACAGAGATATGGGCTCTCATGAGGATATCAAAGATTTATCGAGACTGAACAAGCTTACAACCAAAAATGTTAGTAACCTTCACGCTTTGCGTATGAAGTGTGCTGCATAAGAAGGCCGAAATTCCCGCACTGGGTTCGGAAAATGTCTACTTGATGAAAGCCACAAGAATACCTGCAGACCGTGTTGGAAATGAACAACTGCACGCTGCAAAAATAATACATGTGAAGACGAAGATTTTACTCTAGTCCCTTGGAGAAATAAACTTCTGGGGTACTATGAAATCAGCAAGTTTGAATAAAGAAGACAGTAGGCTGATGTTGCACGATTT